>OZ038396.1:4584352-4845084 GCA_964036045.1 Eutreptiella sp. 'Long Island Sound 2002' | reverse complement strand
TTTTTGATATTGTGACCACCCAAAATGACCATCCAAGCTATGCAAAGCATGTTTTAGGCCGTATTTACGTGTTTTTCACCCCATTTGGGTATCAGGTCGGGGGGGTGGGGGTCTCCCAAGGGACGGGTGCACAACCTGCTCATGCAGTTTTTCACCCCGGACAGCTCAAAAATCGAAGTTTTCGAAACTTGTTTTTTTGATATTTTGACCACCCAAAATGACCACCCAAGGTATGTAAAGCATGTTCCCGGCCGTATTTACGTGTTTTTCACCCTATTTGGGTATCAGGTCGGGGGGTCGGGGGGGGGGCTCCCAAGGGATTGGTGCACAACCTGCTTATGCAGTTTTTCACCTTGGACAGCTCAAAAATCGAAGTTTTCGAAACTTGTTTTTTTGATATTGTCATCACCTACAATGACCATCCAAGGTATGTAAAGCATGTTTTAGGCTGTATTTACGTGTTTCTCACCTTATTTGGGTATTGGGTGGGGGGGGTGGTCTCCCAAGGGATGGGTACACAACCTGCTTGTGCAGTTTTTCACCCTGGGCAGCTCAAAAATCTAAGTTTATGAAACTTGTTTTTTTGATATTGTGATCACCTAAAATGGCCATCCAAGGTATGTAAAGCATGTTTTAGGCCATAGTTACGTGTTTTTCACCCTATTTGGGTATTGGCTTGGGGGGGGGGGCTTCCAAGGGATGGGTACACCCACAACCTGCTCATACAGTTTGTCACCGTGGGCAGCTCAAAAATCGAAGTTTTGGAAACTTTTTTTTTGATATCGTGATCACGTAAAATGATCATCCAAGCTATGCAAAGCATGTTTTAGCCCGTATTTATGTAGTTTATACCCTATTTTGGGTGTGTGTCGCTTGGAGTAGATGCTCTGCGAGGTGGACTTGCCGAAGGCAATAGAATTTCCGAAACTTGTTTTTTTGATATTGTGACCACCCAAAATGACCATGCAAGCTATGCAAAGCATGTTTTAGGCCGTATTTACGTGTTTTTCACCCTATTTGGGTATCAGGTCGGGGGGGGGGGGGGGGGCTTCCAAGGGACGGGTGCACAACCTGCTTATGCAGTTTTTCACCCCGGACAGCTCAAAAATCGAAGTTTTCGAAACTTGTTTTTTTGATATTGTGACCACCCAAAATGACCACCCAAGGTATGTAAAGCATGTTCCCGGCCGTATTTACGTGCTTTTCACCCTATTTGGGTCTCAGGTCGGGGGGTCGGGGGGGGGGGGGCTCCCAAGGGACGGGTGCACAACCTGCTTATGCAGCTTTTCAACCCGGACAGCTCAAACATCGAAGTTTTCGAAACTTGTTTTTTTGATATTGTGACCACCCAAAATGACCATCCAAGCTATGCAAAGCATGTTTTAGGCCGTATTTACGTGTTTTTCACCCCATTTGGGTATCAGGTCGGGGGGGTGGGGGTCTCCCAAGGGACGGGTGCACAACCTGCTTATGCAGTTTTTCACCCCGGACAGGTCAAAAATCGAAGTTTTCGAAACTTGTTTTTTTGATATTTTGACCACCCAAAATGACCACCCAAGGTATGTAAAGCATGTTCTAGGCCGTATTTACGTGTTTTTCACCCTATTTGGGTATCAGGTCGGGGGGTCGGGGGGGGGGCTCCCAAGGGATTGGTGCACAACCTGCTTATGCAGTTTTTCACCCCGGACAGCTCAAAAATCGAAGTTTTCGAAACTTGTTTTTTTGATATTGTGACCACCCAAAACGACCATCCAAGCTATGCAAAGCATGTTTTAGGCCGTATTTACGTGTTTTTCACCTTATTTGGGTATCAGGTCGGGGGGGGGGGGGGGCTCCCAAGGGACTGGTGCACAACCTGCTCATGCAGTTTTTCAACCCGGACAGCTCAAAAATCGAAGTTTTCGAAACTTGTTTTTTTGATATTGTGACCACCCAAAATGACCACCCAAGGTATGTAAAGCATGTTTTAGGCCGCATTTACGTGTTTTTCACCCTATTTGGGAATCAGGTCCGGGGGGGGGGGGGGCTCCTAGGGGATTGGTACACCATGCTTATGCACTGCACTGCTTATGCACTTTTTCACCCCGGACAGCTCAAAAATGGAAGTTTTTGAAACTTGTTTTTGTGATATTGTGATCACTCAAAATGACCATCCAAGGTATGTAAAGCATGTTTTAGGCCGTATTTACGTGTTTTTCACCCCATTTGGGTATTAGGTCCAGGGGGGGGGGGGGGGCCTCCCAAGGGATTGGTACACAACCTGCTCATGCAGTTTTTCAACCTGGGCAGCTGAAAAATCGAAGTTTTTGAAACTCATTTTTCTGATATTGTGACCACCTAAAATGACCATCCAAGGTATGTAAAGCATATTTTAGGCCGTATGTACATCTTTTTCACCCTATTTGGGTATTAGGTCCCGGGGGTGGGGGGGGGGGGGTCTCCCAAGGGATTGGTACACAACTTGCTAGTGCAGTTTTTCACCCTGGGCAGCTCAAAAATCGAAGTTTTCGAAACTTGTTTTTTTGATACCGTGATCACCTAAAGTGATCATCCAATGTATGTAAAGCATGTTTTAGCCGGTATTTATGTAGTTTCCAGCCTATTTTGGGTGTGTGTTGCTCGCGGTAGATTCTCTGCGAGGTGGACTTGCCGAAGACAATAGAATTTTGGTGGTATCTTTTTTGACATTTTGTCCTTGACCCCAATGCAATCACTTTTGATTTTGTCCCCTTTGCTAGGGACCCCCGAGAATACAAGGGTGATGTAGCATTTCGCCCTCTTTTGGGCTCCGAGAAGGCAGGGCTGAGGCAGCCACTTCTGATTTTGTCCCCCTTTGTTTGGGGATCCCCGAAAATGCAGGGGTGATATAGCATTTCCGCCCACTAGTGGGCCCCCGAGAAGGCATGTGTGAGGCAACCACCTCTGATTTTGTCCCCCCCTTTGTTTGGGGATCCCCGAGAATGCTGGTGATGTAGCATTTCCGCCCACTTGTGGGCCCCCAAGAAGGCAAGGGTGAAGTAGCCAATTCTGATTTTGTCCCCCTCTGCTTGGGGATCCCCGAGAATGCAATGGTGACATAGATTTTCCGCCCACGTGTGGGCCCCCAAGAAGGCAAGGGTGAGGCAGCCATTTTTGATTTTGTCCCCCTTTGTTTGGGGATCTCCCGGAATGCAAGGGTGATGTAGCAATTACGTGCACTTGTGGGCCCCTGCGAAGGTAGGGGTGAGGTAACTTTTCTGATTTTGTCCCCCTTTCGTGGGGATCCCCAACAATACAGGAGTGATGTAGCTTTTCTGCCCTTTTTGGGACCCTTGAGAAGGCAAGGGTGAGGTAGCCAGTTCTGATTTTGTCGCCCTTTGTTTGGGGATCCCCGAGAATGCAGGGGTGACATAGCATTTCTGCCCTGTCTTGGGTCTCCAAGAAGGCAGGGGTGAGGCAGCCACTTCTAGTTTTTCCCCCCCTTTGTTTGGGGATGCCCGGGAAAACTGTGGTGATGTAGCATTTCCACCCACTTGTGGGCCCCCGAGAAGGCATGTGTGAGGTAGCCAATTCTGATTTTGCCCCCCTTTGTTTGGGGATCCCCAAGAATGCAGGGGTGATGTAGCATTTCCCCTCACTTGTGGGCCCCCGAGAAGGCAAGGGTGAGGTAACCAATTCTGATTTTGTCCCCCTTTGTTGGGGTATCGCCAAAAATGCAGGGTTGATGGACCATTTCTGCCCACTTGTCGGCCCCCGAGAAGGCATGTGTGAGGTAGCCATGTGTGATTTTGTCCCCCTTTGTTTGGGGAATCGCCGAGAATGCAGGGGTGATGTAGCATTTCCGCCCACTTGTGGGAACCCACAAAGGCTAGCTTGAGGTATCCACTTTTGATTTTGTCCCCGTTTGTTTGGGGATCTCCCACAATGCAAGGGTGATTTAGCATTTACGCCCACTTGTGGGCATCGAGAAGGTAGGCTTGGGGTTGCCACTTCTGATTTTGTCCCCTTTTTTTGGGGGATCCCCAAGAATACAGGGGTAATGTAGCATTTCTGCCCTTTTTGGGGCCCCTGAGAAGGTAGGGGTGAGGTAGCCACTTTCGATTTTGTCGCCCTTTCTTTGGGGATCCCCGAGAATGCAGGGGTGGCATAGCATTGCCGCCCTCTCTTGGGTCTGCACGAAAGGCAAGGGTGAGGTAGCCACTTCTGATTTTATCCCGCTTTGTTTGGGAATCCCCTAGAATCTAGGGGTGACCTAGGTTTCCGCCGTCTTTTGGGCCCCCGAGAAGGCAGGGGTGAGGCAGCCACGCTTAATTTTGTCCCCTTTTGTTTAGGGATCCCCCCGAATGCAGGGGTGATGTGGCATTTCCGCCATCTTTTGGGATCCTGAGAAGGCAAGGGTAGGGCTTTTTTTGGGGATCTCCGAGGATGCACGGGTGATGTAGCATTTCCGCCCACATGCTGGGCCCCGAGAAGGTAGGGGTGAGGTAGCCACTTTGATTTTGTCTGCCTTTATTTGGGGATCCCCAAGAATGCAAGGGTGGGGTAGCATTTCCGCCCACTTGTGGGCCCCGGAGGTGGCAGGGTTGAGGCAGCCAATTCCGATTTTTTCTCCGACCCCTTTGTTTGGGGATCCCTGAGAATGCAGGGGTGATGTAGCATTTCTGCCCTCTTTGGGGCCCCTAAAAAGGCAGGGGTGAGGTAGCCGCTGTTGATTTTGTCCCCCTTTTTTTTGGGGATCCCCGAGAATGCAAGGGTGATGTAGGATTTCTGCCCTCTTTTGGGCCCCCAATTCCCAAAAGGCATGTGTGAGGTAGCCACTTCTGATTTTGTCCCCCTTTGTTTAGGGATCCCCAAGAATGCAAGCGTGATGTCGCATTTCCGCCCACTTGTGGGCCTCCGAGAAGGCAGGGCCGAGGCAGCCACTTCTGATTTCGTCCCCCTTTGTTTGGGGACCTCCGAGAATACGGGGGTGATGTAGCATTTCTGCCCTCTTTTGGGCCCCCAATGCAGAGAAGGCATGTGTGAGGTAGCCACTTCTGATTTCGTCCCCCTTTGTTTGGGGACCTCCGAGAATACGGGGGTGATGTAGCATTTCTGCCCACTTGTGGGCCTCCGAGAAGGCAGGGCTGAGGCAGCCACTTCTGATTTCGTCCCCCTTTGTTTGGGGATCCCCGAGAATGCAGGGGTGATGTAGCATTCTGCCCTCTCCTTTGGGCCCCCGTTTCAGAGAAGGCATGTGTGAGGTAGCCACTGCTGATTTTGTCGCCCTTTGTTTGGGGATCCCCAAGATTGCAAGGGTGATGTCGCATTTCCGCTCACTTCTGGGCCTCCAAGAAGGCAGGGCCGAGGCAGCCACTTCTGATTTCGTCCCCCTTTGTTTGGGGATCCCCGAGAATGCAGGGGTGATGTAGCATTTCCGCCCACTTTTGCGCCCCCGAGAAGGCGAGGCTGAAGCAGCCACTTCTAGTTTTGTCCCCCTTTGTTTGCGGATCCCCAAGAATGCAACCGTGATGTAGCATTTTCGCCCACTTGTGGGCCCCGGAGGTGGCGGGGGTGAGGCAGCCAATTCCGATTTTGTCCCCGACCCCTTTATTTGGGGATCCCCAAGAATGCAAGGGTGATGTCGCATTTCCGCTCACTTCTGGGCCTCCAAGAAGGCAGGGCCGAGGCAGCCACTTCTGATTTCGTCCCCCTTTGTTTGGGGATCCCCGAGAATGCAGGGGTGATGTAGCATTTCCGCCCACTTTTGCGCCCCCGAGAAGGCGAGGCTGAAGCAGCCACTTCTAGTTTTGTCCCCCTTTGTTTGCGGATCCCCAAGAATGCAACCGTGATGTAGCATTTTCGCCCACTTGTGGGCCCCAGAGGTGGCGGGGGTGAGGCAGCCAATTCCGATTTTGTCCCCGACCCCTTTGTTTGGGGATCCCTGAGAATGCAGGGGTGATGTAGCATTTCTGCCCTCTTTGGGGCCCCTAAAAAGGCAGGGGTGAGGTAGCCGCTGTTGATTCTGTCCCCCTTGCTTTGGGGATCCCAGAGAAGGCAGCGAACGCCCTGGACTGACCGGGGCACGCCCCAGAGTAACCAGCACACGCCTTAGGCTAACTAGGGCAGGCCTCGGAGTAACCGGGGCAACCCCGGAGTAACAAGCGCGCGCCCCGCACTGACCAGGCCGCCCCGGAGTAAGGGAGTGGCGCGCTAGCACTTGGACCCATTCCTGGGTGTCACGCTGAAGTGTGCACCTCTGATAATGGTATCGGCTCCATTACTGGGGCTCCCCCTCATCCCCAACACCTTGGGGCGGAATCCGGGTTACTAAGGCAGCCGTAGGCTGCCCACTAGCACTAGGTGGTTTTTTTCATGCATCGGGGTTGCCCCCCGGCGAGCATTACTCAAAGCGGCATAACCACAGGCAAGAGAGCGTTCATGGCAAACCAAAGTCCAAAACAGAGACAGTGCATATGCAACAATAGTATAAAAACCTCATCTTGTTTTGGTCTGGGTGCTGTGAGTGTTTCATCCTGGGTGCAGAGCACTACCCTATTTGGCACCAGAGGCCAGAAGGAAACCTGAACACCTCTCGAGGTGCGTGAGACCCGAGTAACGTGCAAGAAAAAATAGAGAACAAGCACTAGGTGTTTGTGTGGGCCGCCTGCTTGTGCATGCACACCCCATCGATTCGCCCGTTGCTTGCTTACCCTGATTTCATGTCAGCTTCGGATTGTCTAATGTTTCCTCCGTCTTGCACTGTTGGTTGCGCATGCACGAAGAAGCCTTTGTTTTTTCCTCGTGCAGGGGTGGGGGACCGGGCCTAATATGGACGGCAAGCACACCACGTAGCCCCCCCCCCCCCATAGCCAAAACCAGGTGAACTCTTGGGTGGCACCCTCCCATGGGCCTCGTGGGTATAGGGCGGTCCAAGGGGAGGAACCGCACACACATAGTTGGGTATAGGAAAGCTTGGGTGCCCCCACCCCCTGTAGGACTATAGGGAGCCATAGGGGTACAAGGGGGCCCAAGGGACACCCCCCCAAACACAGCAGCACAAATTCAGTGTGCATATTGCACGCTTGTGCCCATTAGTTTTTTGTCAATCCCTCCATGGGTATGCCGGGTTTTGCGAGGGCGGTGTAATGGGCACGCGCATGCATAGGAGAGGAGCACACGCCCACACCGCACACACAACGCACACACAACAACGCAAAGATGTAATGCTAGGTTGCTACTGTGAATTTGACATACTGCTATTGTATTTCTGCAGTATATCGCATTTTTATTTCGAACTCAGAGTTCCGGAATCGGAGGACTTCCTCAATAAATCCTGATCTTGGGTTTGTTGCTGTGCTCTGTGGGATTGGGGTTATCAATTTCTGAGACATCAAGGCATTCGAGAAAACTACCAGTGAACCAGAGGAAAAAGCATAGGCGCAACTCTTGGAGTATTACAGATTCTGACTGCAGATTTTAAAAGATAGTAAACTTTTAGGTGCAAAAGGAGTGAAAATTGCCTAGAGGTATGCCCTCGGAGTTGCAAGATCCCTTTGAGAGGCGAACCCTTTGGGTGTGGTCCTCTTTGTGCTGAGCTGGCATGGGTGTGGCTGGAGTAACCGGGGCGCCCCGGAGTAACCGGGGCACGCCCCGGACTGCCCGGGCTCAACCAAATTTTTGGGTTAGGTGTGTGGGTGTTTCTGAGCCCCTTTTCCGCAGCCGCCCACACATACCCCTTTACCTTGTGACATATAGATGGATGTTTTTTTGGAATCGGTTTTTTTTCAGCCCACAGCACATGTGCTTTTTTCCTGAACCCCACACTAACAGGCTACAATACACTGTGTGCCCCCACTTCTGATTTTGTCCCCCTTTTTTTGGGGACCCCCCCGAATGCAGGGGTGAGGCAGCATTTCCCCCCAATTGTGGGCCCCCGAGAAGGCAAGGATGAGGCAGCCACTTCTGATTTTGTCCCCCTTTTTTTTGGGGATCCCCGAGAATGCAAGGGTGATGTAGGATTTCTGCCCTCTTTTGGGCTCCCAATTCAGAGAAGGCATGTGTGAGGTAGCCACTTCTGATTTTGTCCCCCTTTGTTTAGGGATCCCCAAGAATGCAAGGGTGATGTCGCATTTCCGCCCACTTGTGGGCCTCCGAGAAGGCAGGGCCGAGGCAGCCACTTCTGATTTCGTCCCCCTTTGTTTGGGGACCTCCGAGAATACGGGGGTGATGTAGCATTTCTGCCCTCTTTTGGGCCCCCAATTCAGAGAAGGCATGTGTGAGGTAGCCACTTCTGATTTCGTCCCCCTTTGTTTGGGGACCTCCGAGAATACGGGGGTGATGTAGCATTTCTGCCCACTTGTGGGCCTCCGAGAAGGCAGGGCTGAGGCAGCCACTTCTGATTTCGTCCCCCTTTGTTTGGGGATCCCCGAGAATGCAGGGGTGATTCAGCATTTCCGCCCACTTTTGCGCCCCCGAGAAGGCGAGGCTAAAGCAGCCACTTCTAGTTTTGTCCCCCTTTGTTTGGGGATCCCCAAGAATGCAACGGTGATGTAGCATTTCCGCCCACTTGTGGGCCCCGGAGGTGGCGGGGGTGAGGCAGCCAATTCCGATTTTGTCCCCGACCCCTTTGTTTGGGGATCCCTGAGAATGCAGGGGTGATGTAGCATTTCTGCCCTCTTTGGGGCCCCTGAAAAGGCAGGGGTGAGGTAGCCGTTGTTGATTTTGTCCCCCTTGCTTTGGGGATCCCAGAGAAGGCAGCGAACGCCCTAGACTGACCGGGGCACGCCCCGGAGTAACCAGCACATGCCTTGGGCTAACCAGGGCAAGCCTCGGAGTAACCGGGGCAACCCTGGAGTAACAAGCGCGCATTCCGCACTGACCAGGCCGCCCCGGAGTAAGGGAGTGGCGCGCTAGCACTTGGACCCATTCCTGGGTGTCACGCTGACGTGTGCACCTCTGATAATGGTATCGGCTCCATTACTGGGGCTCCCCCTCATCCCCAATACCTGGGGGCGGAATCCGGGTCACTAAGGCAGCCGTAGGCTGCCCACTAGCACTAGGTGGTTTTTTTCATGCATCGGGGTTGCCCCCCGGCGAGCATTACTCAAAGCGGCATAACCACAGGCAAGAGAGCGTTCATGGCAAACCGAAGTCCAAAACAGAGACAGTGCATATGCAACAATAGTACAATAGTATAAAAACCTCATCTTGTTTTGGTCTGGGTGCTGTGAGTGTTTCATCCTGGGTGCAGAGCACTACCCTATTTGGCACCAGAGGCCAGAAGGAAACCTGAACACCTCTCGAGGTGCGTGAGACCCGAGTAACGTGCAAGAAAAAATAGAGAACAAGCACTAGGTGTTTGTGTGGGCCGCCTGCTTGTGCATGCACACCCCATCGATTCGCCCGTTGCTTGCTTACCCTGATTTCATGTCAGCTTCGGATTGTCTAACGTTTCCTCCGTCTTGCACTGTTGGTTGCGCATGCACGAAGAAGCCTCTGTTTTTTCCTCGTGCAGGGAGTTCATTATGCTCGGGAGGGTGTGTAAATTGGGTGGGTGGGTGCCCAATACCCCGGATGGGCGACTGGGCCTAATATGGACGGCAAGCACACCACTTAGCCCCCCCCCCCCCCCCACAGCCCAAACCAGGTGAACTCTTGGATGGCACCCCCCTATGGGCCTCGTGGGTATAGGGCGGTCCAAGGGGAGGAACCGCACACACATAGTTGGGTATAGGAAAGCTTGGGTGCCCCCACCCCCTGTAGGGCTGTAGGGAGCCATAGGGTTACAAGGGGGCCCAAGGGACACCCCCCCAAACACAGCAGCACAAATTCAGTGTGCATATTGCACGCTTGTACCCATTAGTTTTTTGTCAATCCCTCCATGGGTATGCCGGGTTTTGCGAGGGCGGTGTAATGGGCACGCGCATGCATAGGAGAGGAGCACACGCCCACACCGCACACACAACGCACACACAACAACGCAAAGATGTAATGCTAGGTTGCTACTGTGAATTTGACATGCTGCTATTGTATTTCTGCAGTATATCGCATTTTTAATTCGAACTCAGAGTTCCGGAATCGGAGGACTTCCTCAATAAATCCTGATCTTGGGTTTGTTGCTGTGCTCTGTGGGATTGGGGTTATCAATTTCTGAGACATCAAGGCATTCGAGAAAACTACCAGTGAACCAGAGGAAAAAGAATAGGCGCAACTCTTGGAGTACTACAGATTCTGACTGCAGATTTTAAAAGATAGTAAACTTTTAGGTGCAAAATGATTGAAATTTGCCTAGAGGTATGCCCTCGGAGTTGCAAGGTCCCTTTGAGAGGCGAACCCTTTGGGTGTGGTCCTCTTTGTGCTGAGTTGGCATGGGTGTGGCTGGAGTAACCGGGGCGCCCCGGAGTGACCGGGGCACGCCCCGGACTGCCCGGGCCCAACCAAATTTTTGGGTTAGGTGTGTGGGTGTTTCTGAGCCCCTTTTCCGCAGCCGCCCACACATACCCCTTTACCTTGTGACATATAGATGGATGTTTTTTTGGAATCGGTTTTTTTTTCAGCCCGCAGCACATGTGCTTTTTTCCTGAACCCCACACTAACAGGCTACAATACACTGTGTGCCCCCACTTCTGATTTCGTCCCCCTTTGTTTGGGGATCCCCGAGAATGCAGGGGTGATGTAGCATTCTGCCCTCTTTTGGGCCCCCGATTCAGAGAAGGCATGTGTGAGGTAGCCACTTCTGATTTTGTCCCCCTTTTTTTTGGGGATCCCCAAGAATGCAAGGGTGATGTCTCATTTCCGCTCACTTCTGGGCCTCCAAGAAGGCAGGGCTGAGGCAGCCACTTCTGATTTCGTCCCCCTTTGTTTGGGGATCACCAAGAATGCAGGGGTGATGTAGCATTCTCGCCCACTTGTGGGCCCCGGAGGTGGCGGGGGTGAGGCAGCCAATTCCGATTTTGTCCTGAGCCCCTTTTCCCCAGCCCCCCACACACACCCCTTTACCTTGTGACATATAGATGGATGTTTTTTTGGAATGGGTTTTTTTTTCAGCCCACAGCACATGTGCTTTTTTCCTGAACCCCACACTAACAGGCTACAATACACTGTGTGCCCCCACTTCTGATTTTGTTCCCCTTTGTTTGGGGATCCCCCCGAATGCAGGGATGAGGCAGCATTTCCCCCCACTTGTGGCCCCCCGAGAAGGCAAGGGTGAGGCAGCCACTTCTGATTTCGTCCCCCTTTGTTTGGGGATCCCTGAGACTGCACGGGTGACATAGCATTTCTGCCCTCTTTTGGGCCCCCGATTCAGAGAAGGCATGTGTGAGGTAGCCACTTCTGATTTTGTCCCCCTTTGTTTGGGGATCCCCAAGAATGCAGGGTTGATGTCGCATTTCTGCCCACTTCCGGGCCTCCGAGAAGGCAGGGCTGAGGCAGCCACTTCTGATTTCTTCCCCTTTGTTTGGGGATCCCCGAGAATGCAGGGGTGGTGTAGCATTCTGCCCACTTGTGGGCCCCTGAGAAGGCAGGGCTGAGGCAGCCACTTCTGATTTCGTCCCCCTTTGTTTGGGGATCCCCGAGAATGCAGTGGTGATGTAGCATTTCCTCCCCTTCGTGGGCCCCCAAGAAGGTAGGGGTGAGGTCGCCACTTTTCATTTTCTCCCCCATTGGGCAGGTTTCTGTTTTTTCATGGTGCACCGTTGGCGGTGCACTTTTTTATGGTACGGTATCGTATGGAGGCGCTTGCAACAAGACATGCCGCCCCCGTGATAGGTTAATTTGTTCTTTTTGTCACTATGACCATCGATGGGACTTTGTTGCGGTGAACGAGACGGTTTGGTCTGCAGTGTGAGTTCCCGAATAGACATATTGTTTTTTTTTTGGATGCCCAAATGGATGCGGATGGTCGTTGGCTAATTCGTGTGGGCACCCTATCTGCCTTTGTGAAAACCGCAACGGTGCCAAATTGTTCCCATTTGCGTGCAGAGCCGTACGCTGGTATGGCACATACCAGCGTGCGGCCCGCGTAACCAACAGAATTTTGTTTGTTTTGTGGAGCGGCCATTGCTTTGGCAAGGATGCGCAATCATGTGGCAGTGCACTTGCAGAGGGAAAGGTGGTAACGGACCCAAGGATGTGTGGTGAGGCCGAACCTTGCGGTTTATGTGGTCCCACTGCAGGCACGTGTACCACAAGTATTGTTCGCAAGAAAATCGGTAGCACATGCCTGTGTGTGGTCCCCTTGAAGCACGCAGTGGCCATGCACAAACAAGAAAACATGCCCCGTGAATGTCCCATTCCCGGGTGCAGTGCCACCCCGTGGGTTTTGAACATCAAAACTCACTTGGCACGTTGCCATCCCACCGTGGCACCGTTGATTTGATGGAATGGGTTGTAGTTAGCCACGATGATGAGAAAAAAAGGGGGCGAGCCAAAAGAATCCCATGTTGATGAAGCCCAAGATCACTTTGAAAGTGGCACAGGCAGTTGACAATGAGGGTGCCTCCTTCTCTGAAGCCTCTCTTGGCCGCTCCGATTGGGAGTGGAAACCGGAGGAGGATGCAAGCTCTGCGGAATCTGGGTCTTCCGCATCTGGGTCTTCCGCAGATCAGGATGCATCCATCGGTAACGAGAGTTCCGCATCTTCTGAAGATGATATTAGCCCCTATTATTCGTCATCTTCCTCCTCTTCCACCTTTTCTTCCGGGCCGGAAGTTCTCCCCAAAAAGAAAGCTGTGCCTGGCAAGGGCACAAAGCGGCCCATCACCACTCCCAAGCAAAGTGCTAAGACGCGGCGCGCGGTGAAGACGTCAGGGCGGAAGAAGTAGGCGGAGCTACACGCACACACACGTCACAAACGGATACCTCCTCCACCCCCTACACCTCCTCGCGCCCTCTCTTTCCCTTGTAGTAGCATGCACACTAGGACTAGAAGGCCCACACAATGGCGCGGGGAGGGAGGCCCGGCCCGCCATAGCCTTAAGAGCCTCCCGGGTTGCGTCGGCCGACCGGTATAGTCCACACACACACCCCTTCGTTTATGCCCTCCCCTCGATGCATTTCTCACCCTATGGTGTATTTCTAACCCCATGGTGCATTCCGAACCCCATGACCGACCTTGATGCGTTTCAACCCCCATGCTACAATTCTAACCCCATGGTGTATTCCGAACCCCATGACCGCCTTGGAGACCCACAGTCCCGAGGTTTCTGGTACCCACAGCGAGAAATGCCCAAGCCGATGAAACCCTACCATAGACGTTGGTAGGGGCGGTGCGAATTGTCGGATCACACCTGGGCCGCATACCCAACTGTTTGGAGGTGCCCAACACTATGTATTTCATTTTTGGGGGGCGGGGGTTTGGGGGGCCAGGGTGCCCTTCCCGCGGACAATACCCCCACGCAGCAAAAAACCCCCTCAACCCCCCCCCCCCCGCCCCCAAACCCTCCCCTTTTTTAGATTTGGCTCTAGGGGGGTTTTAAGTAGGATATCCGATTTCCGAGAAATCCCCCCCCCCCCTATCTCGGGCGCCCAAACTTTGAAAGTCACCAGGTTCCACACCCCTGTGGTAAGGAATGCTTTCGTGTGATATGCCACACGCATCCTTCTCGGGCACATGGTTCCACATTGAGCGCACAACGTCGCGAGATTACCCACATTCCACTCGGTGACTCGGTTTTCGGCCAGAAAATGGCCACGGGCCACATGTGCTGAGTCCAAGATTTGCATGGCTCTCGCCTTCATTTCGTTGTTGATTATCCAACGGAGTTCCGCCTGCCCAACTGCATTGACACCCCCCTCCAAGAAAATCACAAGCCGTGTGATCGATGCTTGTAGTGGTAAAAGATACATCAAAGTGTCGATCCCAAACAGACCCCGCAAACAAAAGATATAGCCACCAACAACATGGACACCAACCAAATCGCCCTCACCGCCGTCTCACCACCACAAGCCAACCCGTGGGATTTCATTACAAACAAAAAGATGGCACCATGTTGCAACTATCAACGAGCATGGCAAGCGATTTTCCGTGACACAAGGTGGGATCAACGCACGGTCAAGCGAAAATGGGGAAATCCGCATACCCGTGTTCCAAGTCCCGTACGCAACCGCCGCAAACAGGTACTAGACGGGTACAACTCGATAGAGGTATTCTACGTGCACAAAGCGCCACATTGCGTCAACCGCTTTCATCTCCCCCACGAGCAGAGTATTACATCCCCATCAGCAAACACTGTTGATGGCACACTCCGGTCGGTCAAGCCTCGTGAGACCTCGTGAGACATGGATGTCGCGATTTTGGCTGGTGAAGAGTGGTCGCCTGTTGTATGAGGGACACAAGATGCCGTATACCATGAGTGTACCACGCACCACCAACCCATACACGGACACAATCTAGGAGATTTCACTTTCACCCACCAAGTAACTAACTGGGGACAGTTGTTGGGTGGGTTGTTTCCCATTCTGGTAGAGACGGATGCGAGTGTAGGATGGCAAACGTGGCGGGGTTTCCCCTCACAAGGATCATGGCGATCATGAGGCACAGCCCGTTGCAATTCTTTTTAGCCACCGTAAATTTCGGTTTTTGGTGTCATTGCGTCCACCGTGGTGTGGGTCTTCTTGAACCCAACCAGGCGACGCCCGTTGTACAAGTAGGGGATAGAAGGGAAGACACAGAGGACTGGGCTTGAGTGGGCCTATCCACCCGGTACACCGACAATCTGGCGCACATTGCCCATCTTCTGCACCCGGCGTGCCTGCCATCGATCCACCCAGTGCGGGCGGAGTGCGCCCCAAATGCAACCATGATTCAGACCTGCCCCTGGCCTCAGCCCTCCAATGGGAAGGGGGCAGTTGCCATAGCAATACCGTGAACACCCACCGCCGTCCCATGGCACTTTGTCATTCGCAGGTATCCCGGCGAACGACGTCTGGCCCACCACCAGACCCCTGCCCCCCCACACACCCACCGCCCCCCCCCCCCCCCCCCGGGGCCTTCGGCCCACCGCCACTGGCAAGGGCCCCGATGCAACTCACCGGATCACTCGAGTTCAGTCCGAACGCTGCCTGACTGTCTCCGGGCTTGATCCCGCATGTATGATGTTGATGTCATAAATGTAAATGTCATATGGGGATCAGTGTTCGGCTGCGTTACAGTGCTCCAAGTACTCTGTCAGTAATCCTTATGTGGGCCTTTCTTGGACGACCCCCCCCCCACATAAGCTGTGTATTTTTGGTTCAAATTCCTAATAACCTATTTTTTTCCCCTGGTAAAAATTTTTTCAATGAAAATTTTTTTACAAGGTTTTACTACATTTCACTTGGTTTTTCTACATTTTACTAGGTTTTACTGCAGTGCGTACTAGGTTTTGCCAAATCCCCATGTAAGGGGTCGCGCAACAGCGTTGCTTGTCTATGCTTGTCCCATCGTTTCTGTGTTGTATCCTGTAGCAATACTTTCTCCCAACTCATTGACAACATTTCGTTAGGACCGTCGGTGGCTATACATCATGGCATTGTGAAACCTGTGTACCATTGTCAGAGGCATTTACCGTCGATATTACGCAAAATTAGGTCCCCGCATCCAGAAGGCACCAGGAATAAGCAGCCAACATCCAGAAACCGCCAGCAAGGGCAAGAAAGTGTTTTCTCAACCTTTTCCAATACTTCCCAATATTTCCTAACCTTTCCAAATATCCGGACATTTCCGAAATAAAAAATTTTCCGAATCAGTGACCTACCTTGCGGGCAGGCACATGGCTCAGTGCCTCCTCAAGACACACCTTCACACATCTTCTTGTCTTTCACCGCTTGGGGTATGTTGCCTAAAATGTGTAATCATTTGCAGTCTTGTGGCATGCAGCACTTGGCCACCAGTATGGTCCATAGTGTGCTATGGTGGTTTGTGGCGTGGGTGCACAGCATTCAGACGGGCTATGGATGCACAATTCCCTTCGCCGTGCACAATGATGCATCTCTGTGCCCACTGATCGAATTGGATATTTCCCAAAAGAGTGGTCTCTCTGCCTGGCTCACCCCCTCGATGGCCGAGTTGATCTCGCAAACTGGCAGCACAGTTGTGGCTGATATTCGTTGCGCCAATCGGACACCTAGCATGGCATTTAACCCTATCGAGCCCTATCAGTTTACGGGCACCCTACTTTGGACGCCCTACGGCCCAGGACCGAATCGCTGGCTGGAGGGGGTCGATAACGTCGTTGTGACGGGGCGGAACCTCGCGCTTGCAGGCCGCCATAAACATCCCACTTTCCCCATTCCTCTGGGTCCGAACCACACGGGGGGCATACGGGGATCCCCCTACATCGACCATGATATCATGTACAACCCCGTCGATGACACCTACGTCCAAATTATTGCCAAATCCGAACTCGAATGCAAGGCGGCTGCTACAGGACAACTGCTTTGGAAGTGGAGACCCGACGGCGTGATCTGTGCTCGTAGCACCGGATGTCTCAATTCGTTGTACTGGGACTGGCCGAATGACACGGTCTACGTCACAGTCAAACATTCTCGTTCCATCGTGAAGTTGTCCCACGCCAGCGTTGCCCCGGAAATTGTTTGGGTGTTGAGCCCTCGGAATCACACCACACTGCGTGTTGAGGTCTCACCAGCTGTACACCTGAAATTTGGAGGCCAGCTCTTTGGCCCACACGAGCGGGGTCTCCACGGCGTTCAAATGGCCGGTCCTCATCGCCTTGCTGTATTCCACAACGGTTGGGGTAAACAGTGTGGGTACGGCCTTCTTATCGAAGTCAATGAAGCATCTGGTGTGGCACGTATTGTGGATGCAATGATGCCTTGCCAGAGAGGTGAGCATTTCTTTCCACCTTCTTTTGGTGGCTTCTTTCACTACCACCTTGGCCTCCTTTCATTGGCATGGGGGTCACGCTTGGTGCGGTTCACAGGGGGGGGGGGGGGGCGGAGGCCGACCGGTCTACTCACATTTAGATATCCGAGTTGCATCCCTCATTCCTACCGTATTTATGTTGTCCCCCGTGTGCTCTTCGTGCTGAATGCATTACGAGGCCTACACTCCTACAGTGTGGACGTAGCAGCATCCACAAACATACCCATTGCGCAGCAGTGCGACGTGCTGCTGCAATGCACCGAGGTCAGCGACGAGGGCATTGGGGGATTCGTGATGACCTCCAAAACCGTGCACCTTGCGACCATCCATCTGCCACCGTTTCAAGCGCTGTACCATGTCAACTTAACACTGCCACAGCTCGGTTTGCGGAGCTGTGTGCTGCAGTGGCGCGTACTCGGCCTCGGTAACCATTCTGTGCCTCTGACTGTTGGAGGCAGATACTTGGCCTTCAGGTCTGGGTCCGCAAGTGCAGCAGGGGGCTCTGTGCCTACCAAGATGGATGGAGAATCAGT
The DNA here is from genome assembly GCA_964036045.1 of Eutreptiella sp. 'Long Island Sound 2002'. Classification (NCBI taxonomy): domain Eukaryota; phylum Euglenozoa; class Euglenophyceae; order Eutreptiales; family Eutreptiaceae; genus Eutreptiella; species Eutreptiella sp. 'Long Island Sound 2002'. The sequence continues at coordinate 4,827,729 of OZ038396.1, read as the reverse complement.
GCGCGCTGCTCCTCCAGCCCCTGGGCAACTTGGAGGGGGAGATGCTGGAGGGCGAGATGTATCCGGGGCGCATCAACTCACAAGTGCCGCAGCCAGAGCAGCCCTCGGAAGACAGGCACCCGTTTGTAACACCCATGCTGCGGCTGGCAAGGACCACAGGAGCGGGCCGCTTGGTAAGGTGCTGTTGGTTGTGATCTTCAATTGGCACGATCATCTGGCGACGTCCGTCCCGACCTTTGTGGACCTGTGGGGCGGTGTCTTCAAGGACATTAAGTACTGCAGTGACACAAAGGTCCCAAACCACCCGGATATGATCCACGCACCCTTGATGAGGGAAGGGCGCCTGATGTACCAATGCACTTTGGCCGCAATGACTCAGTTTGAGGGGCAGTTCGAAGGTTACTTGTTCATGGGAGACGATGTGCTCCTCAACACAAGCTACCTCTCCGCCCTGGACACAACCGCCATGTGGGTTGAGCCGACTGCGATCCACTTCTCAACTTCTGATTTGACCAAGACCGGCGGGAAGTTTGCGCTGTGGGCAAATCTGAAGCCGGGCGGGGCGGATTCTGCTGTGCTCGTGGAGGCAAACCCCTCTCTTGCCCCGGAAGATCTTGCACAGGTCAAGAGCACTGGCTGGGTGCACGCCACATGCGACGTCTACTACTTTCCTGCGAGCGCTGTAGCCGCATTCCAGTACTTGGCGCCGATATTCCTCGACGCCGAGGTCCATTTCTCAAACGCAGTGCCGACGATGATGCAGCTGATCCGTCGCAGAGGGGTTCGCATCCAGCACTGGCATGGGTTGTCCAAATGGTTCTATGACACAGATCGTTTGTGGTGGCAGAAGCATCTACCGGGGGTTGTGGGTATGGCCTACTATCATCCGTTCAAGCTGAGTAGGTTTGATCGGAGCAACCGCAGTGACGTAGCGCTGGCATGCAAATTTGCACATACCTCCGGGGCGCATCAACTCACAAGTGCCGCAGCCAGAGCAGCCCTCGGAAGACAGGCACCCGTTTGTAACACCCATGCTGCGGCTGGCAAGGACCACAGGAGCGGGCCGCTTGGTAAGGTGCTGTTGGTTGTGATCTTCAATTGGCACGATCATCTGGCGACGTCCGTCCCGACCTTTGTGGACCTGTGGGGCGGTGTCTTCAAGGACATTAAGTACTGCAGTGACACAAAGGTCCCAAACCACCCGGATATGATCCACGCGCCCTTGATGAGGGAAGGGCGCCTGATGTACCAATGCACTTTGGCCGCAATGACTCAGTTTGAGGGGCAGTTCGAAGGTTACTTGTTCATGGGAGACGATGTGCTCCTCAACACAAGCTACCTCTCCGCCCTGGACACAACCGCCATGTGGGTTGAGCCGACTGCGATCCACTTCTCAACTTCTGATTTGACCAAGACCGGCGGGAAGTTTGCGCTGTGGGCAAATCTGAAGCCGGGCGGGGCGGATTCTGCTGTGCTCGTGGAGGCAAACCCCTCTCTTGCCCCGACAGATCTTGCACAGGTCAAGAGCACTGGCTGGGTGCACGCCACATGCGACGTCTACTACTTTCCTGCGAGCGCTGTAGCCGCATTCCAGTACTTGGCGCCGATATTCCTCGACGCCGAGGTCCATTTCTCAAACGCAGTGCCGACGATGATGCAGCTGATCCGTCGCAGAGGGGTTCGCATCCAGCACTGGCATGGGTTGTCCAAATGGTTCTATGACACAGATCGTTTGTGGTGGCAGAAGCATCTACCGGGGGTTGTGGGTATGGCCTACTATCATCCGTTCAAGCTGAGTAGGTTTGATCGGAGCAACCGCAGTGACGTAGCGCTGGCATGCAAATTTGCACATACCTCCGGGGCGCATCAACTCACAAGTGCCGCAGCCAGAGCAGCCCTCGGAAGACAGGCACCCGTTTTGTAACACCCATGCTGCGGCTGGCAAGGACCACAGGAGCGGGCCGCTTGGTAAGGTGCTGTTGGTTGTGATCTTCAATTGGCACGATCATCTGGCGACGTCCGTCCCGACCTTTGTGGACCTGTGGGGCGGTGTCTTCAAGGACATTAAGTACTGCAGTGACACAAAGGTCCCAAACCACCCGGATATGATCCACGCGCCCTTGATGAGGGAAGGGCGCCTGATGTACCAATGCACTTTGGCCGCAATGACTCAGTTTGAGGGGCAGTTCGAAGGTTACTTGTTCATGGGAGACGATGTGCTCCTCAACACAAGCTACCTCTCCGCCCTGGACACAACCGCCATGTGGGTTGAGCCGACTGCGATCCACTTCTCAACTTCTGATTTGACCAAGACCGGCGGGAAGTTTGCGCTGTGGGCAAATCTGAAGCCGGGCGGGGCGGATTCTGCTGTGCTCGTGGAGGCAAACCCCTCTCTTGCCCCGACAGATCTTGCACAGGTCAAGAGCACTGGCTGGGTGCACGCCACATGCGACGTCTACTACTTTCCTGCGAGCGCTGTAGCCGCATTCCAGTACTTGGCGCCGATATTCCTCGACGCCGAGGTCCATTTCTCAAACGCAGTGCCGACGATGATGCAGCTGATCCGTCGCAGAGGGGTTCGCATCCAGCACTGGCATGGGTTGTCCAAATGGTTCTATGACACAGATCGTTTGTGGTGGCAGAAGCATCTACCGGGGGTTGTGGGTATGGCCTACTATCATCCGTTCAAGCTGAGTAGGTTTGATCGGAGCAACCGCAGTGACGTAGCGCTGGCATGCAAATTTGCACATACCTCCGGGGCGCATCAACTCACAAGTGCCGCAGCCAGAGCAGCCCTCGGAAGACAGGCACCCGTTTTGTAACACCCATGCTGCGGCTGGCAAGGACCACAGGAGCGGGCCGCTTGGTAAGGTGCTGTTGGTTGTGATCTTCAATTGGCACGATCATCTGGCGACGTCCGTCCCGACCTTTGTGGACCTGTGGGGCGGTGTCTTCAAGGACATTAAGTACTGCAGTGACACAAAGGTCCCAAACCACCCGGATATGATCCACGCGCCCTTGATGAGGGAAGGGCGCCTGATGTACCAATGCACTTTGGCCGCAATGACTCAGTTTGAGGGGCAGTTCGAAGGTTACTTGTTCATGGGAGACGATGTGCTCCTCAACACAAGCTACCTCTCCGCCCTGGACACAACCGCCATGTGGGTTGAGCCGACTGCGATCCACTTCTCAACTTCTGATTTGACCAAGACCGGCGGGAAGTTTGCGCTGTGGGCAAATCTGAAGCCGGGCGGGGCGGATTCTGCTGTGCTCGTGGAGGCAAACCCCTCTCTTGCCCCGGAAGATCTTGCACAGGTCAAGAGCACTGGCTGGGTGCACGCCACATGCGACGTCTACTACTTTCCTGCGAGCGCTGTAGCCGCATTCCAGTACTTGGCGCCGATATTCCTCGACGCCGAGGTCCATTTCTCAAACGCAGTGGCGACGATGATGCAGCTGATCCGTCGCAGAGGGGTTCGCATCCAGCACTGGCATGGGTTGTCCAAATGGTTCTATGACACAGATCGTTTGTGGTGGCAGAAGCATCTACCGGGGGTTGTGGGTATGGCCTACTATCATCCGTTCAAGCTGAGTAGGTTTGATCGGAGCAACCGCAGTGACGTAGCGCTGGCATGCAAATTTGCACATACCTCCGGGGCGCATCAACTCACAAGTGCCGCAGCCAGAGCAGCCCTCGGAAGACAGGCACCCGTTTGTAACACCCATGCTGCGGCTGGCAAGGACCACAGGAGCGGGCCGCTTGGTAAGGTGCTGTTGGTTGTGATCTTCAATTGGCACGATCATCTGGCGACGTCCGTCCCGACCTTTGTGGACCTGTGGGGCGGTGTCTTCAAGGACATTAAGTACTGCAGTGACACAAAGGTCCCAAACCACCCGGATATGATCCACGCACCCTTGATGAGGGAAGGGCGCCTGATGTACCAATGCACTTTGGCCGCAATGACTCAGTTTGAGGGGCAGTTCGAAGGTTACTTGTTCATGGGAGACGATGTGCTCCTCAACACAAGCTACCTCTCCGCCCTGGACACAACCGCCATGTGGGTTGAGCCGACTGCGATCCACTTCTCAACTTCTGATTTGACCAAGACCGGCGGGAAGTTTGCGCTGTGGGCAAATCTGAAGCCGGGCGGGGCGGATTCTGCTGTGCTCGTGGAGGCAAACCCCTCTCTTGCCCCGGAAGATCTTGCACAGGTCAAGAGCACTGGCTGGGTGCACGCCACATGCGACGTCTACTACTTTCCTGCGAGCGCTGTAGCCGCATTCCAGTACTTGGCGCCGATATTCCTCGACGCCGAGGTCTATTTCTCAAACGCAGTGCCGACGATGATGCAGCTGATCCGTCGCAGAGGGGTTCGCATCCAGCACTGGCATGGGTTGTCCAAATGGTTCTATGACACAGATCGTTTGTGGTGGCAGAAGCATCTACCGGGGGTTGTGGGTATGGCCTACTATCATCCGTTCAAGCTGAGTAGGTTTGATCGGAGCAACCGCAGTGACGTAGCGCTGGCATGCAAATTTGCACATACCTCCGGGGCGCATCAACTCACAAGTGCCGCAGCCAGAGCAGCCCTCGGAAGACAGGCACCCGTTTTGTAACACCCATGCTGCGGCTGGCAAGGACCACAGGAGCGGGCCGCTTGGTAAGGTGCTGTTGGTTGTGATCTTCAATTGGCACGATCATCTGGCGACGTCCGTCCCGACCTTTGTGGACCTGTGGGGCGGTGTCTTCAAGGACATTAAGTACTGCAGTGACACAAAGGTCCCAAACCACCCGGATATGATCCACGCACCCTTGATGAGGGAAGGGCGCCTGATGTACCAATGCACTTTGGCCGCAATGACTCAGTTTGAGGGGCAGTTCGAAGGTTACTTGTTCATGGGAGACGATGTGCTCCTCAACACAAGCTACCTCTCCGCCCTGGACACAACCGCCATGTGGGTTGAGCCGACTGCGATCCACTTCTCAACTTCTGATTTGACCAAGACCGGCGGGAAGTTTGCGCTGTGGGCAAATCGAAGCCGGGCGGGGCGGATTCTGCTGTGCTCGTGGAGGCAAACCCCTCTCTTGCCCCGGAAGATCTTGCACAGCTCAAGAGCACTGGCTGGGTGCACGCCACATGCGACGTCTACTACTTTCCTGCGAGCGCTGTAGCCGCATTCCAGTACTTGGCGCCCATATTCCTCGACGCCGAGGTCCATTTCTCAAACGCAGTGGCGACGATGATGCAGCTGATCCGTCGCAGAGGGGTTCGCATCCAGCACTGGCATGGGTTGTCCAAATGGTTCTCTGGTTCGGGGGAGTCGGCGGTCAGGGGTTGGAGGTAAGACGCTTGGAAGCTCCTCAATGCACCCAAATGTAGCAGACACCACCAGCGACCACCAACCAAGAGGAAACATCGCAAGACAATGGTAGCTCCTCAGGGTGCCCTCACACGGAGCCTACTTTTGTGCATTCTTTGCTCAAATCTGATGCCAATAAAACCTCACGTCACCCCTGCCGTGGGGGTTCCCCAACGATTCAGAGCGGGGAGAAATTGGAAGTGGCCCGCGAGTGGGCGAGTTGGGCCACAAGGGCTAAAGAACCCAGAAATGCCCAAAAAGGGGGATTTGGAAGCGGAAAAAAGCCATTTGACATTTTTGGTTGTGACCTTAGACTCACAAAAGGCTTGCAAGATGGGAGGCAGACGACCCGCTTGATCCGATGTACAAACACGCGGCTCATTCACTTCTGCATTGCGCCATCCCCTGGAACGCTTCTTGACCCCACTTGCTTTGCCCTCTGACCACCACACGACCAACAGGGCGCAAGAGGGGAGACGGTCTCTGCCTCCAAGTTCGAGAACAGCCCCTCCCCCTCCCCATTTTTGGACGGCAGATGAAGCGCAGCATCCGCAAAAGGATTGCACAGAGGCGCAGAACAAAGAACGACAATAAAAGATGCAAACAAAGGGAAGGCAGGGGATGCAAATGCACAGGGCGCAAAGAGAGTAGCACAGAGCGGAGCCACAGAATCCAGCCGTGGGTGCCTCCGTGTGTATGTTGTGATTCGTGTAATTTTTTTTTTTCGCTGTAAATGCGCGTAAAAAAAACCGTCAGGTCGTGTAAGTTGTGTAAGCCGGCTTACACGACGTACCGCAAAAAAAAAAAATTACACGACCTGACGGTTTTTTTGTTACACGCATTTACAGCGAAAAAAAAATTACACGACTTACAGCAAAAAAATTTTTTACACGACTTGCAGCAAAAAAAAATTACACGACGTGACGGTTTTTTTGTTGCACGCATTTACAGCGTAAAAACAAATTACACGACTTACCGCAAAAAAAAAATTACACGATGTGACAATTTTTTCCTACACGTGTATACCACGAAAATTCAAAAATTACACGACCTTACCACAAAGGAAGAATTACCAATTTTACCAAAACTGCCTGCCTGTAGGCAATGTGCCCACCTCTGGGCCACTTCTGATTCTGCCCCCCGCTCTATAGCGGTGGGGACCCCCCAGGCGGCATGGGTTATGTACCCACCTTGCCCAATTTTTCCAACGAGACAAATTTTGGGTGTGAGTGTGAGGCCGCACCACCCGCCACCCGGTAACACAGCAGAACACTCTTTTTGGCTGAGCTGTGGCTAATACGTCTCCATTGCAAACCAACAATGTCAGTTCGGGGGTTAAGCTTGTGCGTTGAATGTGTAAGCTTGTGCGTTGAATGTGTGGTGTAAGCGGGGAGAGGTGCTTGTAGCCTGGCGTTGTGTGGTCCAAGGCCACCACCTCAAGTTGCTATGGCCATACGTACGCACTTGCCACCACCCCCAACCGGCAGTTGTGTGCAACTTCAATATTCCAGCCGGAGAGGGGGAAAAAGAAAAAACTGTGGTCTTGTGGTTTTCAAAGCTTGAACATCGCGAAGCAGGTGGTGGAGCACCGGGATACTTTTTCCAATGTGCCCCTTGTCCCAATGGGTGCCGGTTTTGTGGACTATGTGCTCAGCATTGTTAATGCGGATCGTGCTGTGCGGGTCGTTCAAGCGCCCGGTGATGATGTGGAGGGCGTGACCGAGCTTTCTGGCCCTCCTGAGTCCCCCCCCAGCACCCAAGTTGAAGGTGCACTTTCGGCTAAGGAGGACAGTGTTCAGGCCACCCCCACCCCACTCGAAGGCAAGGAGGCCTCTGCCGAGCAGAGCGTGGAAAGCCCGGAGGCCAGGCCGCAACCTTCCGTGGACACTCCCACCGAGGAGGAGGACAGCCGTCCCAAGGTCCTCATCCGTGGAGAGTGGCGCAAGGTGCCGGATGGCTACCCTGCAGATGCATCTGGCCAGCTGGAGCGTGACCAGCTTTTCATTGATGACCGGTGCAAGCAGCTAGTGCCAGAGTTGCGCGCCGCTTGTCAGCTTAACCCCAATCCTGGGGCAAAGCCCAAGTCCGGTGACACAAAAACGGACTTGATCTACAAGCGTGCGTTCTGCAACTACTTGTAGCGGGTGCATGTTTTGTGGGTTGTATTTTCCTCCGCCGTTTGGTGTACCAATGGTGGAGCGTATAAGATTGCTATAATATTGGCCCCATGCCAGTGCCTTGGTGGCCTATAATTTTGGCACTAGCGTTGGCCATGGGACTCTTTTTCTTGAGCCTGATTTTGTTCCCAGTGCAGGCACACCGGATGTTGGCCATGGCCCTGTCAGGACTCTTCTCTTGGGCCTGATTTTGAGTCTAGTGCCAATGACAACATGTGAAACTATGTTATATTGGCCAAGTCCCAACTAATTGGTGGCCACGCAGAGTACTATGTGCTTTGTGGACTCGGCGTCCCATCGTTAAGGTCGCTATGGGGTGCCGTACGGAACCGGCAGCTGTACATATTGCGCATGTATTGCAAAGGTTGCATTTCTTGCAAGTTTTCAATTTTTTTTATAATTTACACGACTTACCGCAAAAAAAAAATTGCACGACTTACCGCAAAAATAAAAAAATTCAATTTTTTTTTATAATTCACACGACTTACAGCGAAAAAAAAATTACACGCATTTACAGCAAAAAAAAATTACACGACTATACGGTTTTTTTTGTACACGACTTACATTTTTCACTGCCTCCGTGGGCCCGTCCTGGGGCCTAGGAGCCCCTCTTGGAGAGGAAAGGCAGTCCAGAGGGTAGAACACACACTGGTCGGTCTACAACATCGCTGGTCTTTGGGCAGAGAGAGCGCAGGAGGGTGGGCGGGTGGGGGGAGGGGGGGGGGGGGCTTGCCAGGCCTGTGCTTGGAGTTGGACACGGAGGAGTCGGAACGTTGTCAGGCGGCGCGGCAAAGCGGGTGTTGGCATGGATGACATTGGGCCGTTCCAAATCGGTCGGAGAGGAACGGTTCGGATGAGGCGCATGCGCCCGTGCCCAACATGTGGCCTCTGCGTCGTTGACAGGGAGTCGCAGACGCTTCACTTGTGGGAACTGCACCGGGACATCTCGCGCGCGGCCTTCCACCCGCAGAGGGAGGCCCCCGCCCTTGGGACCGTCGGCGGCGGCGTCCTGTTGCTGGGCCTCAAGGGCAAAAGCGGCGACTGACCCCGTCATCTGCGGCACCCTCCGCCCGGCCCTTGAGGGGACGGTCCGCGCCCCGGCAACGCCCCATCTGCAGCGCCACCGCACAGGGCCCGGGCATGTGCCCGCGGGGACCGCGGCCCCAAACGCGAGGCCTCACGACGATGCGGCCGGTGCCTGATCCAGAGCGGCGCAGGTCCCGTGGCGCACACGCGACGACCGCCTTCTGCGCTCGGGCCGCTCGGGTGCAGATTGGGGGGGTCGGGACGTCCCCGCGTGCAGGGGCTACCGGCGGAATCGAAGCGGTCCCGTTGGCAATGGCGAACTTCCTTGTGCGCTTTCGCAAAGGTTCCTGGCAGGGAAGTAGTGGAGTGGCCACATACCGCAGGAGGAAGGGGGGGTACCCCACCCCCCCGGACCCCCCCCCCCCATCCAGACCCGGGGGGGGCGGCCGGACCCGGTCCTTGTATGCGACACCCCCAAGCCCCCCCCCTTTCTCCTCCCCTGAGCTTTGAAACATAGCGGTGCAGGGGCCGTGGCGCCAACGGCACCAAATTTTTTGTCCCATGCTCAGTTGAAGGGGGTACTATGCCTTTGGTCCTTAATACCCTTAAGACTTTCTTCCTGGCAAAGACTAGAAATCGCTATTATCCCATACATACCTCTATACCCCCATGCCCCCAGACACACACACCCCCTTGAGGTATGCATGTGGTAGTAGTGGGTCACGCGCAGCCCCCCCCCCCGGCCGAGCTGCCAATACGCCCCCCCCCCCCCTCGCCCCAACTGCCTCCCCCACCCCAGCCCCCCCGCAAGTTTTGGCAGATAGCTGGGGGGGGGGGGGCGGGGTGTCGCATCAGGACCGGTTGTAGTCGCCCCCCCGGGATCCAGACCAAAGTGACCATCATGGGAAAACACGAAATTTACCGTTGGGATAATCTTGTCGGGCCATTTTTGGTACACAAAGTGCTGGGTCCCCGACCCTCCGCCCCTTCTCATACTTCCGTGGATCCCGTTGCCTTGAGGCCACAGTGCCATCTCCTCTGTATGCATGGAGTCTTTCGTCCACCCGAGAAAGGGGGTGGTCCAAAGAGATTTTTGTCGTGAGTTTTGTTGCTTCGCAACCGCGCGCCTTAAGGGGTCGGGGTCTGCTTCAACATCTGCATCCCACACCCGCAGGGGGGGGGGAGGGGGGCTGCGTGGACGGCAAAAACAGTCAAACGACCCCAGCAACAACCAGCACAACCTCAATACTCCAACTGCTGGGCGCCGCTGACGCGCAAACGGCACATCCTGCCACATCCAGCACAGCCCCGGCACACCAACCACTGGGCTCTGCGAACGCGGAAACGACACCAGCAGGAGCAGCGGCCGCAGCGGCCGACAGAAAGCAGCGATCCGACGCAACATGCGAAGGGAAGAACGAAACAACAACCAGACGGAATGTCACACAGGGGGGGGGGGGGGCGCCCCCACTCGGGTTCCTACCACTTCCCTGGCCTTAGCCCCATTTTTTTTTGGCGTCCAACTCCCTCTGTTGCATGCGCGGCACCAAAATCGATGCTTCTTGTCCAACGACCCCCCCCCCCCCCCCGCCCCTTGGCCCGCCGAAAGGGCCTGGGGTTGGTCTCGCCTCCGGTGCTATGTTTGAACTGCTTTCTGCCTTCGGCTGGTCGAAGGTGAGGGGCATGTTGGTCTTTGCTTTTGGGGCGCTGGAAGACACCTTTCTTTACGTTTGTTCATGTGTTCTGTTGGTCCAGGCGGCCTGGCGTGACCTCCAGAGCCGCGCGCTTCTGACCCTCAAGCTGCTGTCGGTTTTTTCGGGGTTGAGACCCAGCCGTGGGTGCCTCCGTGAGCCCGTCCTGGGGCCTCGGAGCCCCTCTGTGAGAGGAAAGGGACTCCAGTACCCCCCCCCCCCCTTGTATAAGCTACGCCCTTGTCCAAGCTACAGTAGGCGTAGGGACCGTATTAATTGTGTACGCAATTTAATTACGTACGAAATGTAGTGTGGCCACATAAGACATGGGTTTGTCGTCACATTTGCCAATTCCAGCACATGTGGCCCCCTGCTGGTGCACCAGGATTTTTTTTTTTCAGTCTGATGCATCCCATAGGTCCTGAATTGCCAATTTCAGCACATTTAGCCTGCGCACGTGTATGTCGGCAGTTGTATGTGTTGTGCGCAAGCCACGCCCTTGTCCAAGCTACAGTAGGCGTAGGGACCGTAATAATTGTGTACATTGGCGTAGCTTTTACAAGGGGGCTTTTGGGCTTTGGGCTTACCTTCCCGAACCCGAAGAGGGCCTTAGGGGCCCACGGGGTGCCGCTCTGGGGAAGCTCGGCTCCGGCGCACCACACTCACCCTTTGGCCATACAGCCAGCGGGCGGGGCACACGCCTCCTCCTCTAGTATTGTTGCACGTGTATTGAGCGCGGATGTATCCCTGGCGCGCTCGCGTTGTGCTTGTGTGGTGACAGGAACCGCAGAGAACACAGGCAACGCGCACTGCACGGCTGTAGGAAGTTGTCATGTAAAGCGGTCCTGTCGTGGTAGTGTGTGGACGACCGCAGCGTCCCACAGCACTACATGGTCTCGTACGGCTAGTGTAGCCATGTCCCTCGCCACCAGCTGAAGCACAGCGTGCACGCTGGGGGTGGAGGTCAGAACGATCAGGGGGCTCGGGAGGGATCGGATAAAGTGAGCCGTCGAGGGCTCTTGGACGTTGGGTCGCACCGCAAAGGTCACTTCGGGGGCCCAACGGGAGGTGGGGGGGGGGGGCATGCGCATGGGTAGAAGGCCACCTGCCACCATGCGCCAGCCCTGGAGGTGGCAGGTAGTCCAGCGCGCCAAAAAGGCGACTGACAGGGGCAGGACCTTCTTAGCGGTGAGGACGTGAACGTGGGGGTTGAGGGATGGGGTCGGCCTTGTGGGCCACTCGAGGGTGTCTAGCACTAGGAGCAGGTCAACCAGGGTGCGCGAGTGGTCGGCCATGGTCTCCAGAATGAGACGAACACGGTCGCGCGCCGAGGGGTGAGGGGTCCGGATCTCTTCAGGGCGGCTGACGAGTCCCGACGGGGTGTACACAGTCATGTGTAGCGGGGATAGGGGTTTAGGTACCTGATGATCGGTCTCCAGCGCCACAGCAATCGCCGTGGCCGAAGAGGGTTGGATCAGCGTGGTGCCGTCAGCCAAATACGAGCCGACCTGCTTAGGGAGTGTAGCGAGCAGTCTGACGAAGGCCCACTGGACCCGCAGTAGAAAAACCGGGCAGGCGTGGGCTATATGGGACCAGGGGGAGTCCACATGTGCCTCACAAAAATCGCAAGCGTAACAGTGCACTGTCACGGGGGGCGGGTGGTACAGCAGGGCCCGTAGGCGGAGTGCTGTGACGACAGGGCCTCTGGGCAGTGCAGAGTCTAGCAGTAAAGAGGCGAACTATGCGGCCGCCCAGCGAGCCGTGTCCCAACTCGCATCGCGGGTAGCCGCCCGTGTTAGGGCGTCATCCTGCAGCTGGGCGACACTGAGCCCAACGTTGAAGAGCAAACGGCCAGCGCTGGTGGCCAGCACAGCTCTGCTGAGCAAGGGAAGAAGGGGGGCGGTGAATGGCTGGGCCAGGGAAGCGCCGCGGGCCGCTTGCTGGTGCGCTTCGCGCTGCAAAGCGGCCGCGGTGTGTGTGTGACCTGTGTTGTGTTGCGCCTGCAACCAGTATTCCTGAAAACCCATTGTGGCCGAGACCACCTGGCGGAAAATGTGGTTGGTAATGGAGGATGGGGGGGGGGCCTTGGTGAAAGCACAGTGCATAGCCGCCGTGGCGTCAGCCAGGAAGTACGCACGACCCACCCAGGTCCGTAGTAGGTGCCTGGCCACCAGTTTGGGCAGCCACTCGGCGTCCGTGGAAGTGGCTTGGACGACCTGGAAGCCGAAATGAAAAGAGCGCTGGATACCCCAGCCAGGGTGATAAAAGACGATGCCTCCGCCAACGGCCGTGGCTGTAGCTTATACATGGGGGGGGGGGGGGGGTAGGACACACGCTGGTCGGTCTCCAACGTCGCTGGTCTTTGGGTAAGGGAGGGTGTGGGGGGGGGGGGGGAGGGGGGGGCGCGGCGGCAAAGGCGGTGTTCGCAACTGGAAAGCGGTTCTGAGGATGACAGCGGACGGTTCCAAAACGGTGGGACGCGGTTGGGGGCGGGGGGGGGGGGGGGGGGGCTCAGTCCCGGAGGTATGTTCTGAGGGTGCATCAGCCCCTTCAAAGCACAGCACTGCCGCTGCCTCCGCGACGGAGGCCTGGGGACGGAAGGCAGGGGGCGGAGTGGACGACGACGCGCGATGGCGAGGAGAGGCACGGGGTAGTGCGAGGAAGGCAGATGCAACGGGGCAATACAATGGGGCGCGGTGGTGCCGACGCCCCCCCCCCCCCTTTGTCCAAGCTACGCCGCCATCCTTGGGACTGACTGGGAATGTACTGAATGCGAGGGCGTAGGTCTGTCGATGGGGACCTATCGCTGAACTTTCCACTGTTTATGGCCCAGCAACGCCTGTGTCCAAGCAACACTACGCGTGGGTTCCGTCACTTTTCGCACCGTTGATTTTGGCGGTGCATTTTTCAATTGGCCCTGCCGTGTGCTACGTGTGGTGTCTGATACCTGGGCTTTGAGACGCACGATGTTCATATTTTGTGTCAAGGAAGCTGATTGGGGGATGATGGCCTGGGTGGCATACGTTGCCCCTTGGTTTTCAGAAGAGCACACCATGTCTTTCCGCATGTACCATGTCACAGTGTACCGCATAAGCAACACCCTTGTCCAAGCCACACTGGGCGTTGGTTCCGTCAATTTCCGGTCGTTTACGGACAAGGGGGGGGGGGGGGGGGCTGTACGGAGGCGCAGCGCACGCGACACGGCGCGTCCTCGTCGCGGGCCTGTTTCGCATCCCGGATCCAGAACCCCAGCCACCAGGAATCAGGGGTCCGGGCCGCTTCCTCACCGCAGGATCCTCCGGCGCACTGCGCGGACAGGCAGACATACCGGAGCTGCCGTCCCCCGCGACGTCCACAACGCGTGTGAATTCCCACCGCATGCATTCATGCGCAGCCAAAGGCGTGCCACTGATCTGCCCCTCGGGCGAACCTTCTTTTTTGTCCTTTTGCAACGGGGTCCAGACGGGCCCTTGTGGGTGTCTGCCCGCAGTCGTAGCGTGTCCAGGCCCGGTGCCGTAGGACAGGCACGTCAGGCCTTTATGTGCAATACACGATTGGCCCACACACCAGGGCATTGAAATAGCACCAACGCCCCGCGGCGAAGGCACCGGACCAAGGAGCACACGTCAATGCAACGCGTTGGGGGGGGTATTGAAGGTACGGGGGGCGGGGGCAGATTGTGCAAAAGTAGGAAAGTTGCTTTTGCAACACATTCAAAGTCGCCACTCCCTTGAAAATTTTCCGCTGAGCGTGTCTCAGGAGCGCAATGCCTCAAGATAGTCAGCGGCGTTATTGATGGAGCGGCGTCGCTGCCGCTCAGAGTCTTGTACCTGTCTTCTGTTCTACCGAGAGTCACATGATGCATGCTGTGGCCTGCCAACAGCCGTGCAGTGTGTTCTTCAACGCATTGCACAGAGGACCAATCTGCCATTTGCTACGTTTGCATGTGCTATGCTTTCTTTGTCTGGGCAGGATTGGACGGGCAAAGGCAACCATTGGTGGCTGGCATTGTCACTTTCACTCTCCAGACAGCCCCACCAGAAATTTCACCGGGTTCTGTGGCTATCCCTACTAGGCAAGTTGCAACAAGCATAGCGATCCAACACAACCCATGATCTGCCGGCAGATTTGGCATCCAACCCATTCCCAGGTTTGAGCACCATTGCCACAGAATACTCCCCTTGTCAACATGAGTGTTCGGGAAAGTGTCTGCTCCACGGCCTTCACACATATTGTGTTGGAAACCAACACCGTATGGACCGCTTGATAAGAGGCGTCACATTTTTTACCTGCATGACAGACAAGGAAATGGAAGTTGGTTTAATGGCAGGTTTGTTACTCCTGTGGTGCTGCAAGCAGTATCGGACAAAAAAAATCGTTGTGCACTGGGGGGGGGGGGTGTTGTTTGCTGGTGCAGGTGGCATCAGAGTAAAGCAGACCAAATACCAAAGCGGGCGGTAACTCATGTGTGGTGGGTACATACCACAGAAACACATAGCACACGCTCTTTTGCATCGGGCAGCAAAATGTGGTTGAAGATTTATTTACCAGCCACGTACCCGAGAACCACAATCCATAAGTGATGACAAAGTAGTACCGGGTATCGCGTCAGACACTGAACAAATCTTGCAATTGAAGTTAACACAACCCCTGCATATGTTTCAGCCCCCTAGGCCTTACGCCTGCCCGTACCCTGACAAGTGCCTCTACCCGCACGCGGGCGTCCATACATTCCACCACGTCCCCTTTCCATTACCGGTATACCTTGCCCCTCTTGCTGTCCCTGCCCTTGGTAGTACCTATGCCCCGACCCATACCCTTGTATGCCGTCCTGCCCCAAACCAGCCTGTCTTACCGCCCTGGTGTGGCAAAAGCATGGGCCTATGGGCCCATTTGCCAGCATGTTGTAGCCCGTATTTATGTAGTTTCCACCCTATTTTGGGTGTGTGTTGCTCGGGGTGGATTCTCTGCGAGGTGGACTTGCCGAAGGCAATAGAATTTCTGAAATTCTGAAATTCGACTTTTTCGGAAGCCTCGCCCCTGGGATGGGTTTGGGTGATGCTTTAGTGACAATACGGGTACTTGAGCACCCATGGGGACCCACGTAGTGGCCGCCAAGCCCATATAGCCCGAGCCATGGTCCCCCCAAAAGCCCCGAAATTGCCGTTGTGTAGGCTGTTTAGTGACACCTGCAAGATTTCCGAAATTCGCCCTTTTCCAAAACCCTTCTGTCACCCCTAGAGTGGGTTTGGGTGATGATTTAGTGACAATAAGGGTACCTGAGCACCCATGGGGACCCACGCAGTGGCCGCCAAGCCTATATAGCCCAAGCCATGGCCCCCCCAAAAGCCCCTAAATTTGCCGTTGTGTAGGCTGTTTGGTGACACCTGCAAGATTTCCAAAATTCGCCTTTTTCCGAAACCCTGCTGTCGACCCTGGGATGGTTTTGGGTGACGATTTAGTGACAATACGGGTACTTGAGCACCCATGGGGACCCACGTAGTGGCCGCCAAGCCCATATAGCCCGAGCCATGGGCTACCCAAAAGCTTCAAAATCACCTCGCAGAGGTTGTTAGATCAAAGCCAGGCAGGCGTATATATGGGGAAAACGCCACATACCCCCCCGTTTTGGCCTTTTTGGGCCTATTCGCGTACCCTACCCCAAGGGGTTGAATTGTTAGTTTAACCCCTTGTAAAATCATTATTTTGTCCAATAAATGCATCCCCCAATGATTTTTTGGTCCGGACCCCCCCCAGACCCCCCCCCACTTGAAACCCACTTTTTTGAGGTTTTGAGGGAGGTGTGGGGGGGGCATGGGGTGGGGGGGGGGGTCAAAAATGTCCAAAAAAAGAACCCCCTTTTTTTTTGGGTCGAAAATCATGAATCTTTTGGTTTTTTTCGATTTTGAGCCGAAAAAGTGTTTCCGGGTCCCGACTTAATGGGGTTTTTATGGGGCGGAGTGGGACGAGCGCTTATGCAGTTTATGCACTCTTCAGCCATTTTTGCTATGTTGGCGGTTTTGGCAACCTCGGTGACCCCGTGGTACGCACTCTGAGGGGTGTGAGTGGGGATGTTGTGATAGTATATGCCTACTAGGATACGGAAGGACGGTTTTTGCAATCTTCTAGCCTTGCCTAGGGCCGTTCACAACCCGTGCCAAAGACGCGAAATGACTGTTTCCACCAATAATGGCCTAGTGAATGGGCCGGTACACAACCTGCTGATGCAGTTTTTCACCCCGGGCAGCTCAAAAATCGAAGTTTTCGAAACTTGTTTTTTTGATGTTGTGACCACCTAAAATGACCATCCAAGGTATGTAAAGCATGTTTTAGGCTGTATTTGCGTGTCTTTCATCCTATTTGGGTATTAGGTCCGGGGGGGGGGGGTTCTCCCAAGGGATTGGTACACAACCTACTTATGCAGCTTTTCACCCTGGGCAGCTCAAAAATCGAAGTTTTTGAAACTTGTTTTTATGATATTGTGACCACCCAAAATGACCATCCAAGGTATGTAAAGCATGTTTTAGGCCGTATTTACATGTTTTTCACCCTATTTGGGTATTGGCCGCACGGGGGGGTGGGGGGGGCTCCCAAGGGATTGGTACACAACCTGCTTATGCAGTTTTTCACCTTGGACAGCTCAAAAATCGAAGTTTTCAAAACTGGTTTTTATGATATTGTGATCACCTAAAATGACCATCCAAGGTATGTAAAGCATGTTTTAGGCCGTATTTACGTATATCTCACCCTATTTGGGTATTAGGTCCCGGGGGGGGGGGGGGGGGGCTCCCAAGGGATTGGTACACAACCTGCTTATGCAGTTTTTCACCCCGGGCAGCTCAAAAATCGAAGTTTTCAAATCTGGTTTTTATGATATTGTGATCCCCTAAAATGACCATCCAAGGTATGTAAAGCGTGTTTTAGGCCGTATTTGCGTGTTTTTCATCCTATGTGGGTATTAGGTCCGGGGGGGGAGGGTCTCTCAAGGGATTGGTACACAACCTGCTTATGCAGTTTTTCACCCCGGGCAGCTCAAAAATCGAAGTTTTTGAAACTTGTTTTTGTGATATTGTGATCACCTAAAATGACCATCCAAGCTATGTAACGCATGTTTTAGGCCGTATTTATATGTTTTTCACCCTATTTGGGTATTGGCCGCACGGGGGGGGGTGTCTCCTCAGGGATGGGTACACAACGTGCTCATGTAGTTTTTCACCCTGGGCGGCTCAAAAATTCGAAGTTTTCGAAACTTGTTTTTTTGATATTGTCACCACCTAAAATGACCATCCAAGGTATGTAAAGCATTTTTTAGGCCACATTTATGTAGTTTTTACCCTATTTAGGGTGTGTGTGGCTTGGGGTAGAATCTCTGCGAGGTGGACTTGCCGAAGGCAATGGAATCACCTCGCAGAGGTTGTTAGATCAAAGCCAGGCAGGCGTAATTCTGGGGAAAACGCCACATACCCCCCCCATTTTGGCCTTTTTGGGCCTATTCGCGTACCCTACCCCAAGGGGTTGAATTGTTAGTTTAACCCCTTGCCAAATCATTATTTTGTCCAATAAATGCTTCCCCCAATGAGTTTTTGGTCCGGACCCCCCTAGACCCCCCCCACTTGAAACCCACTTTTTTGAGGTTTTGAGGGAGGGGGAGGGGGGGGGTGGGGGGGGGGGGTGGGGGGGGGTCAAAAATGTCCAAAAAAATGACCCCCCTTTTTTTGGGTCGAAAATCATGAATCTTTTGGTTGTTTTCGATTTTGAGCCGAAAAAGTGTTTCCGGTTCCCAACTCCATAGGGTTTGTATGGGGCGGAGTGGGACGAGCGCTTATGCAGTTTATGCACTTTTTAGCCATTTTTGGTATGTTGGCGGTTTTGGCGACCTCGGTGACCCCGTGGTACGCACTCTGAGGGGTGTGAGTGGGGATGTTGTGACAGTATATGCCTACTAGGATACGGAAGGACGTTTTTTGCAGTCTGTAGCTTTGCTGACGGCCGGTCAACACACTTTTTTTTTCCTGCCTATGGACAGAGAACCTCGACCTGTGGGGAATGAAGCGCGGGGATAATGGCGGCGCTCCCCGGTGAAATAGTCCGACGGATGCGCGCGCGCGCGTCCTACTCCCCGTCCCCCCGGTACAACAGTGCTCACCGTGTCGACGAGCATGGCCTCTCAACACAGGATCCCCAGTTGACCGTCATTTTCCATGATTCTGGCCGCGCGTGCGCAAGGGGGAGGGGGATACGTGGGGAGGGGGGGGGGGGTGTTACATTCATTAATCGACCTGCCGGAGGGGGCATTCCACCCACAACACCGGGCAGTGTAGGGGCCTCATTGACCACACACACAGCCCGTCTACGCCACAGAATGGACTCGAACGGGTTGTTGGCAGTCCTCCCCCGATCGAGGGGTGGGGTGCATCAGCGTGCAACACGGTGCCCAGCCGCATCGGGTGCTCATCGAAAGACGCTTGGAGACACCTGCTGCCGGCCTTTGTGGTGCGCTGCAGATACGAACGAAACCCGCCCCAAGATGCCGACTTTGGCAATCTTGGGCCATTGCTGGACCTTTGCCTCTCGACTGTCGGCACGAGAGGTTGCGGTTCCAGCGTTGGTAGGCGCGACGACCCCGAATCTCCCGAACCCCGTGACCCCGGATCGCCCTCGACCCACGCAACCGCCTTTCTGAACTTGACTTCCGTACCCTAATCTCTAGCCGCACTGTGACCCCAAAGTGTTGGGCGGGTGGCAGAGGAGGGCACTGCGCACCCTTTGGCCAATGCCCAATTCAACAAGGCACGTGCCGGCAGCGGGCTCCGCATGCCCAGATGCGGTGGACCATCTCAGGGGATGCTGCTTGGTTCCAGGCGCCTATGACACTGATATCTGTTTCCGCAGATCACTTGCCTGCGAATGTACTGTGTCTTGTGGTACTGTATCGAATGCTTGAAGGTAGTTTCCACAGCGGGACGCTGTACACGGGGAGGGGGCGCCGGGACCGGACCCTTTACACCGACTCCCTCCCCCCCTCCCTGCGGGGTTTTGGCCCGGAAGTGCCGGACCATGGGCACCGAAGGCGCCCTAAGGAAAATTTGCTTGACTTAGTAGAGGGTGAAAAAATGGGTTTTCACCTCATGTGTCTATACTCAAAATACTCAGTTTTTTTAGGAGAACCCAATAGTAGATGAAAACCAAATTGGACCAAATATGAATACCACCCCTTTGCGGAGGTGTGTCAGAGTTGGGCCATACCCTAGGCGGTAAAGCAGTGCCTCTGCAACTGGAAGACCCTGGGTTCAAACCTCAGTTGGGACAGTCTGCGGAACTGTAGACAGGACCAGGGACACCATGGGTAAATTTTTGTTTTTGTTTTTTTTGCTTTTTTTTTTTTGCTTTGACTTTGTCCCCTTTGTTGGGGATCCCCGAGAATGCAGGGGTGATGTAGCATTTCCGCCCACTTGTGGGCCCCACCAATTCCGATTTTGTTCCCCATGTCTTTGGGGATCCCCGAGAATGCAGGGGTGATTTACCATTTCCGCCCACTTGTGGGCCCCACCAATTCTGATTTTGTTCTCCATGTCTTTGGGGATCCCCGAGAATACAAGAGTGATGTAGCATTTCTGCCCACTTGTGGGCCCCACCAATTCTGATTTTGTTCTCCATGTCTTTGGGGATCCCCGAGAATACAGGGGTGATGTAGCATTTCCGCCCACTTGTGGGCCCCACCAATTCTGATTTTGTCCCCCATGTCTTTGGTGACCCCCGAGAATGCAGGGGTGATGTAGCATTCCCGCTCACTTGTGGGCCCCACCAATTCTGATTTTGTTCCCTATGTCTTTGGGGATTCCCGAGAATGCAGGGGTGATGTAGCATTTCCGCCCACTTGTGGGCCCCACCAATTCTGATTTTGTTCCCCATGTCTTTGGGGATCCCCGAGAATGCAGGGGTGATGTAGCATTTCCGCCCACTTGTGGGCCTCGGCAATTCTGATTTTGTCCCCCATGTCTTTGGGGATCCCCGAGAATGCAGGGGTGATGTACCATTTCCGCCCACTTGTAGGCCCCACCAAATCTGCTTTTGTTCCCCATGTCTTTGGGGATGTCCGAGAATGCAGGCCCACTTATGGGCCCCACCAATTCTGATTTTGTCCCCCATGTCTTTGGGGATGTCCGAGAATGCAGGCCCACTTGTGGGCCCCACCAATTCTGATTTTGTCCCCCATGTCTTTGGGGATCCCCGAGAATGCACGGGTGATGTAGCATTTCCGCCCACTTGTGGGCCCCACCAATTCTGATTTTGTTCCCCATGTCTTTGGGGATCCCCGAGAATACAAGTGTGATGTAGCATGTCCGCCCACTTGTGGACCCCAACAATTCTGATTTTGTCCCCCATGTCTTTGGGGATCCCCGAGAATGCAGGGGTGATGTAGCATTTCCGCCCACTTGTGGGCCCCACCAATTCTGATTTTGTTCTCCATGTCTTTGGGGATCCCCGAGAATACAGGGGTGATGTAGCATTTCCGCCCACTTGTGGGCCCCACCAATTCTGATTTTGTCCCCCATGTCTTTGGTGACCCCCGAGAATGCAGGGGTGATGTAGCATTCCCGCTCACTTGTGGGCCCCACCAATTCTGATTTTGTTCCCTATGTCTTTGGGGATTCCCGAGAATGCAGGGGTGATGTAGCATTTCCGCCCACTTGTGGGCCCCACCAATTCTGATTTTGTTCCCCATGTCTTTGGGGATCCCCGAGAATGCAGGGGTGATGTAGCATTTCCGCCCACTTGTGGGCCTCGGCAATTCTGATTTTGTCCCCCATGTCTTTGGGGATCCCCGAGAATGCAGGGGTGATGTACCATTTCCGCCCACTTGTAGGCCCCACCAAATCTGCTTTTGTTCCCCATGTCTTTGGGGATGTCCGAGAATGCAGGCCCACTTGTGGGCCCCACCATTTCTGATTTTGTCCCCCATGTCTTTGGGGATGTCCGAGAATGCAGGCCCACTTGTGGGCCCCACCAATTCTGATTTTGTCCCCCATGTCTTTGGGGATCCCCGAGAATGCACGGGTGATGTAGCATGTCCGCCCACTTGTGGGCCCCACCAATTCTGATTTTGTTCTCCATGTCTTTGGGGATCCCCGAGATTACAGGGGTGATGTAGCATTTCCGCCCACTTGTGGGCCCCACCATTTCTGATTTTGTCCCCCATGTCTTTGGGGATGTCCGAGAATGCAGGCCCACTTGTGGGCCCCACCAATTCTGATTTTGTCCCCCATGTCTTTGGGGATCCCCGAGAATGCACGGGTGATGTAGCATGTCCGCCCACTTGTGGGCCCCACCAATTCTGATTTTGTTCTCCATGTCTTTGGGGATCCCCGAGATTACAGGGGTGATGTAGCATTTCCGCCCACTTGTGGGCCCCACCAATTCTGATTTTGTTCCCCATGTCTTTGGGGATCCCCGAGAATACAAGTGTGATGTAGCATGTCCGCCCACTTGTGGACCCCAACAATTCTGATTTTGTCCCCCATGTCTTTGGGGATCCCCGAGAATGCAGGGGTGATGTAGCATTTCCGCCCACTTGTAGGCCCCACCAAATCTGCTTTTGTTCCCCATGTCTTTGGGGATGTCCGAGAATGCAGGCCCACTTGAGGGCCCCACCAATTCTGATTTTGTCCCCCATGTATTTGGGGATCCCCGAGAATGCAGGGGTGATGTAGCATTTCCGCCCACTTGTGGGCCCCACCAATTCTGATTTTGTCCCCCATGTCTTTGGGGATCCCCGAGAATGCAGGGGTGATGTAGCATTTCCGCCCACTTGTGGGCCCCACCAATTCTGATTTTGTTCTCCATGTCTTTGGGGATCCCCGAGAATACAGGGGTGATGTAGCATTTCCGCCCACTTGTGGGCGCCACCAATTCTGATTTTGTCCCCCATGTCTTTGGGGATGTCCGAGAATGCAGGCCCCCTTGTGGGCCCCACCAATTCTGATTTTGTCCCCCATGTCTTTGGGGATCCCCGAGAATGCACGGGTGATGTAGCATGTCCGCCCACTTGTGGGCCCCGCCAATTCTGATTTCGTTCTCCATGTCTTTGGGGATCCCCGAGAATACAGGGGTGATGTAGCATTTCCGCCCACTTGTGGGCCCCACCAATTCTGATTTTGTCCCCCATGTCTTTGGGGATCCCCGAGAATGCAGGGGTGATGTAGCATTCCCGCCCACTTGTGGGCCCCACCAATTCTGATTTTGTTCCCTATGTCTTTGGGGATCCCCGAGAATGCAGGGGTGATGTAGCATTTCCGCCCACTCGTGGCCCTGAGCAATTCTGATCTTGTCCCCCATGTCTTTGCGGATCCCTGAGAATGCAGGGGTGATGTAGCATTTCCGCCCACTTGTGGGCCGCACCAATTCTGATTTTGTTCCCTATGTCTTTGGGGATCCCCGAGAATGCAGAGGTGATGTAGCATTTCCGCCCACTTGTGGGCCCCACCAATTCTGATTTTGTTGCCCATGTTTTTGGGGATCCCCGAGAATGCAGGGGTGATGTAGCATTTCCGCCCACTTGTGGGCCCCACCAATTCTGATTTTGTCCCCCATGTCTTTGGGGATCCCCGAGAATGCAGGGGTGATGTAGCATTTCCGCCCACTTGTGGGCCCCACCAATTCTGATTTTGTTCTCCATGTCTTTGGGGATCCCCGAGAATACAGGGGTGATGTAGCATTTCCGCCCACTTGTGGGCGCCACCAATTCTGATTTTGTCCCCCATGTCTTTGGGGATGTCCGAGAATGCAGGCCCCCTTGTGGGCCCCACCAATTCTGATTTTGTCCCCCATGTCTTTGGGGATCCCCGAGAATGCACGGGTGATGTAGCATGTCCGCCCACTTGTGGGCCCCACCAATTCTGATTTCGTTCTCCATGTCTTTGGGGATCCCCGAGAATACAGGGGTGATGTAGCATTTCCGCCCACTTGTGGGCCCCACCAATTCTGATTTTGTCCCCCATGTCTTTGGGGATCCCCGAGAATGCAGGGGTGATGTAGCATTCCCGCCCACTTGTGGGCCCCACCAATTCTGATTTTGTTCCCTATGTCTTTGGGGATCCCCGAGAATGCAGGGGTGATGTAGCATTTCCGCCCACTCGTGGCCCTGAGCAATTCTGATCTTGTCCCCCATGTCTTTGCGGATCCCTGAGAATGCAGGGGTGATGTAGCATTTCCGCCCACTTGTGGGCCGCACCAATTCTGATTTTGTTCCCTATGTCTTTGGGGATCCCCGAGAATGCAGGGGTGATGTAGCATTTCCGCCCACTTGTGGGCCCCACCAATTCTGATTTTGTTGCCCATGTTTTTGGGGATCCCCGAGAATGCAGGGGTGATGTAGCATTTCCGCCCACTTGTGGGCCCCACCAATTCTGATTTTGTCCCCCATTTGTTTGGGGATCCCCGAGAATGCAGGGGTGATGTAGCATTCCCGCCCACTTGTGGGCCCCACCAATTCTGATTTTGTTCCCTATGTCTTTGGGGACCCCCGAGAATGCAGGGGTGATGTAGCATTTCCGTGTGGGCCCCACCAATTCTGATTTTGTTCCCCATGCATTTGGGGATCCCCGAGAATGCATGGGTGATGTAGCATTTCCGCCCACTTGTGGGCCCCACCACTTCTGATTTTGTTCCCCGTGTCTTTGGGGATCCCCGAGAATGCATGGGTGATGTAGCATTTCCGCCCACTTGTGGACCCCAGCAATTCTGAATTTGTACCCCATGTCTTTGGGGATCCCCGAGAATGCAAGGGTGATGTAGCATTTCCGCCCACTTGTAGGCCCCACCAATTCTGATTTTGTCCCCCATGTCTTTGGGGATGTCTGAGAATGCAGGCCCATTTGTGGGCCCCACCAATTCTGATTTTGTCCCCCATGTCTTTGGGGATCCCCGAGAATGCAGGGGTGATGTAGCATTTCCGCCCACTTGTGGGCCTCACCAATTCTGATTTTGTCCCCCATGTCTTTGGGGATCCCCGAGAATGCACGGGTGATGTGGCATGTCCGCCCACTTGTGGGCCCCACCAATTCTCATTTTGTTCTCCATGTCTTTTGGGATCCCCGAGAATACAGGGGTGATGTAGCATTTCCGCCCACTTGTGGGCCCCACCAATTCTGATTTTGTCCCCCATGTCTTTGGGGATCCCCGAGAATGCAGGGGTGATGTAGCATTTCCGCCAACTTGTGGGCCCCACCAATTCTGATTTTTTTCCCTATGTCTTTGGGGATCCCCGAGAATGCAGGGGTGATGTAGCATTTCCGCCCACTTGTGGGCCCCACCATTTCTGATTTTGTTCCCCATTTCTTTGGGGATCCCCGAGAATACAGGGGTGATGTAGCATTTCCGCCCACTTGTGGCCCCTAGCAATTCTGATTTTGTCCCCCATGTCTTTGGGGATCCCCGAGAATGCAGGGGTGATGTAGCGTTTCCGCCCACTTGTTGGCCCCACCAACTCTGATTTTGTCCCCCATGTCTTTCGGGATGCCCGAGCATGCAGGCCCACTTGTGGGCCCCAGCAATTCTGATTTTGTCTCCCATGTCTTTGGCGATCCGCGAGACTGCAGCGGTGATGTAGCATTTCCGCCCACTTGTGGGCCCCACCAATTCTGATTTTGTCATCCATGTCTTTGGGGATCCCCGAGAATGCAAGGGTGATGTAGCATTTCCGCCCACTTGTGGGTCCCACCAAACCTGATTTTGTCACCCATGTCTTTGGGGATCCCCGAGAATGCAGGGGTGATGTACCATTTCCGCCCACTTGTGGGCCCCACCAAATCTGATTTTGTCCCCCATGTCTTTGGAGACCCCCGAGAATGCAGGGGTGATGTACCATTTCCGCCCACTTGTGGGCCCCACCAATTCTGATTTTGTTCCCCATGTCTTTGGGGATCCCCGAGAATGCAGGGGTGATGTAGCATTTCCGCCCACTTGTGGGCCCCACCACTTCTGATTTTGTTCCCCATGTCTTTGGGGATCCCCGAGAATACAAGTGTGATGTAGCATTTCCGCCCACTTGTGGACCCCAGCAATTCTGATTTTGTCCCCCATGTCTTTGGGGATCCCCGAGAATGCAGGGGTGATGTAGCATTTCCGCCCACTTGTAGGCCCCACCAATTCTGATTTTGTCCCCCATGTCTTTGGGGATATCCGAGAATGCAGGCCCACTTGTGGGCCCCACCAATTCTGATTTTGTCCCCCATGTCTTTGGGAACCCCCGAGAATGCAGGGGTGATGTAGCATTTCCGCCCACTTGTGGGCCCCACCAATTCTGATTTTGTCCCCCATGTCTTTGGGGATCCCCGAGAATGAAGGGGTGATGTAGCATTTCCGCCCACTTGTGGGCCCCACCAATTCTGATTTTGTTTCCCATGTCTTTGGGAACCCCCGAGAATGCAAGGGTGATGTACCGTTTCCGCCCACTTGTGGGCCCCACCAAATCTGATTTTGTTCCCCATGTCTTTTGGGGATCCCCGAGAATGCGGGGGTGATTTGCCATTTCCGCCCACTTGTGGGCCTCACCAATTCTGATTTTGTCCCCCATGTCTTTGGGGATCCGCGAGAATGCAGGGGTGATGTAGCATTTCTGCCGAATTGTGGGCCCCACCAAATCTGATTTTGTTCCCCATGTCTTTGGGGACCCCCGAGAATGCAGGGGTGATGTAGCATTTCCCCCCACTTGTGGGCCCCACCAATTCTGATTTTGTCCCCCATGTCTTTGGGAACCCCCGAGAATGCAGGGGTGATGTAGCATTTCCGCCCACTTGTGGGCCCCACCAATTCTGATTTTGTCCCCCATGTCTTTGGGGATCCCCGAGAATGAAGGGGTGATGTAGCATTTCCGCCCACTTGTGGGCCCCACCAATTCTGATTTTGTTTCCCATGTCTTTGGGAACCCCCGAGAATGCAAGGGTGATGTACCGTTTCCGCCCACTTGTGGGCCCCACCAAATCTGATTTTGTTCCCCATGTCTTTTGGGGATCCCCGAGAATGCGGGGGTGATTTGCCATTTCCGCCCACTTGTGGGCCTCACCAATTCTGATTTTGTCCCCCATGTCTTTGGGGATCCGCGAGAATGCAGGGGTGATGTAGCATTTCTGCCGAATTGTGGGCCCCACCAAATCTGATTTTGTTCCCCATGTCTTTGGGGACCCCCGAGAATGCAGGGGTGATGTAGCATTTCCGCCCACTTGTGGGCCCCACCAATTCTGATTTTGTCCCCCATGTTTTTGGGGATCCCCGAGACTGTAGGGGTGATGTAGCATTTCCGCCCACCTGTGGGCCCCACCAATTCTTATTTTGTCCCCCATGTCTTTGGGGACCCCCGGGAATGCAGGGGTGATGTAGCATTTCCGCCCACTTGTGGGCCCCACCAATTCTGATTTTGTCCCCCATGTCTTTGGGGACCCCCGAGAATGCAGGGGTGATGTAGCATTTCCGCCCACTTGTGGGCCCCACCAATTCTGATTTTGTCCCCCATGTCTTTGGGGATCCCCGAGAATGTAGGGGTGATGTAGCATTTCCGCCCACTTGTGGGCCCCACCAATTCTGATTTTGTCCCCCATGTCTTTGGGGATCCCCGAGAATGCAGGGGTGATGTAGCATTTCCGCCCACTTGTGGGCCCCACCAAATCTGATTTTGTCCCCCATGTCTTTGGAGACCCCCGAGAATGCAGGGGTGATGTACCATTTCCGCCCACTTGTGGGCCCCACCAATTCTGATTTTGTTCCCCATGTCTTTGGGGATCCCCGAGAATGCAGGGGTGATGTAGCATTTCCGCCCACTTGTGGGCCCCACCACTTCTGATTTTGTTCCCCATGTCTTTGGGGATCCCCGAGAATACAAGTGTGATGTAGCATTTCCGCCCACTTGTGGACCCCAGCAATTCTGATTTTGTCCCCCATGTCTTTGGGGATCCCCGAGAATGCAGGGGTGATGTAGCATTTCCGCCCACTTGTAGGCCCCACCAATTCTGATTTTGTCCCCCATGTCTTTGGGGATATCCGAGAATGCAGGCCCACTTGTGGGCCCCACCAATTCTGATTTTGTCCCCCATGTCTTTGGGAACCCCCGAGAATGCAGGGGTGATGTAGCATTTCCGCCCACTTGTGGGCCCCACCAATTCTGATTTTGTCCCCCATGTCTTTGGGGATCCCCGAGAATGAAGGGGTGATGTAGCATTTCCGCCCACTTGTGGGCCCCACCAATTCTGATTTTGTTTCCCATGTCTTTGGGAACCCCCGAGAATGCAAGGGTGATGTACCGTTTCCGCCCACTTGTGGGCCCCACCAAATCTGATTTTGTTCCCCATGTCTTTTGGGGATCCCCGAGAATGCGGGGGTGATTTGCCATTTCCGCCCACTTGTGGGCCTCACCAATTCTGATTTTGTCCCCCATGTCTTTGGGGATCCGCGAGAATGCAGGGGTGATGTAGCATTTCTGCCGAATTGTGGGCCCCACCAAATCTGATTTTGTTCCCCATGTCTTTGGGGACGCCCGAGAATGCAGGGGTGATGTAGCATTTCCCCCCACTTGTGGGCCCCACCAATTCTGATTTTGTCCCCCATGTCTTTGGGGATCCCCGAGAATGAAGGGGTGATGTAGCATTTCCGCCCACTTGTGGGCCCCACCAATTCTGATTTTGTTTCCCATGTCTTTGGGAACCCCCGAGAATGCAAGGGTGATGTACCGTTTCCGCCCACTTGTGGGCCCCACCAAATCTGATTTTGTTCCCCATGTCTTTTGGGGATCCCCGAGAATGCGGGGGTGATTTGCCATTTCCGCCCACTTGTGGGCCTCACCAATTCTGATTTTGTCCCCCATGTCTTTGGGGATCCGCGAGAATGCAGGGGTGATGTAGCATTTCTGCCGAATTGTGGGCCCCACCAAATCTGATTTTGTTCCCCATGTCTTTGGGGACCCCCGAGAATGCAGGGGTGATGTAGCATTTCCGCCCACTTGTGGGCCCCACCAATTCTGATTTTGTCCCCCATGTTTTTGGGGATCCCCGAGACTGTAGGGGTGATGTAGCATTTCCGCCCACCTGTGGGCCCCACCAATTCTTATTTTGTCCCCCATGTCTTTGGGGACCCCCGGGAATGCAGGGGTGATGTAGCATTTCCGCCCACTTGTGGGCCCCACCAATTCTGATTTTGTCCCCCATGTCTTTGGGGACCCCCGAGAATGCAGGGGTGATGTAGCATTTCCGCCCACTTGTGGGCCCCACCAATTCTGATTTTGTCCCCCATGTCTTTGGGGATCCCCGAGAATGTAGGGGTGATGTAGCATTTCCGCCCACTTGTGGGCCCCACCAATTCTGATTTTGTCCCCCATGTCTTTGGGGATCCCCGAGAATGCAGGGGTGATGTAGCATTTCCGCCCACCTGTGGGCCCCACCAATTCTGATTTTGTCCCCCATGTCTTTGGGGATCCCCGAGAATGCGGGGGTGATTTACCATTTCCGCCCACTTGTGGGCCCCACCAATTCTGATTTTGTCCCCCATGTGTTTGGGGACCCCCGAGAATGCGGGGGTGATGTAGCATTTCCGCCCACTTGTGGGCCCCACCAATTCTGATTTTGTCCCCCATGTCTTTGGGGACCCCCGAGAATGCGGGGGTGATGTAGCATTTCCGCCCACTTGTGGGCCCCACCAATTCTGATTTTGTCCCCCATGTCTTTGGGGACCCCCGAGACTGTAGGGGTGATGTAGCATTTCTGCCCACTTGTGGGCCCCACCAATTCTGATTTTGTCCCCCATGTCTTTGGGGACCCCCGACAATGCGGGGGTGATTTACCATTTCCGCCCACTTGCGGGCCCCACCAATTCTGATTTTGTCCCCCATGTCTTTGGGGATCCCCGGGAATGCAGGGGTGATGTAGCATTTCCGCCCACTTGTGGGCCCCACCAATTCTGATTTTGTCCCCCATGTCTTTGGGGACCCCCGAGACTGTAGGGGTGATGTAGCATTTCTGCCCACTTGTGGGCCCCACCAATTCTGATTTTGTCCCCCATGTCTTTGGGGACCCCCGACAATGCGGGGGTGATTTACCATTTCCGCCCACTTGTGGGCCCCACCAATTCTGATTTTGTCCCCCATGTCTTTGGGGATCCCCGAGAATGCAGGGGTGATGTAGCATTTCCGCCCACTTGTGGGCCCCACCAATTCTGATTTTGTCCCCCATGTCTTTGGGGACCCCCGAGAATGCGGGGGTGATTTGCCATTTCCGCCCACTTGTGGGCCCCACCATTTCTGATTTTGTCCCCCATGTCTTTGGGGATCCCCGAGACTGTAGGGGTGATGTAGCATTTCCGCCCACTTGTGGGCGCCACCAATTCTGATTTTGTCCCCCATGTCTTTGGGGACCCCCGAGAATGCGGGGGTGATTTACCATTTCCGCCCACTTGTGGGCCCCACCAATTCTGATTTTGTCCCCCATGTGTTTGGGGACCCCCGAGAATGCAGGGGTGATGTAGCATTTCCGCCCACTTGTGGGCCCCACCAATTCTGATTTTGTCCCCCATGTCTTTGGGGACCCCCGAGAATGCGGGGGTGATGTAGCATTTCCGCCCACTTGTGGGCCCCACCAATTCTGATTTTGTCCCCCATGTCTTTGGGGACCCCCGAGAATGCAGGGGTGATGTAGCATTTCCGCCCAATTGTGGGCCCCACCAATTCTGATTTTGTCCCCCATGTCTTTGGGGACCCCCGAGAATGCAGGGGTGATGTAGCATTTCCGCCCACTTGTGGGCCCCACCGATTCCGATTTTGTCCCCCATGTCTTTGGGGACCCCCGAGAATGCGGGGGTGATTTACCATTTCCACGCACTTGTGGGCCCCACCAATTCTGATTTTGTCCCCCATGTCTTTGGGGACCCCCGAGAATGCAGGGGTGATGTAGCATTTCCGCCCACTTGTGGGCCCCACCAATTCTTATTTTGTCCCCCATGTCTTTGGGGACCCCCGAGAATGCAGGGGTGATGTAGCATTTCCGCCCACTTGTGGGCCCCACCAATTCTGAATTTGTCCCCCATGTCTTTGGTGACCCCCGAGAATGCAGGGGTGATGTAGCATTTCCGCCCACTTGTGGGCCCCACCAATTCTGATTTTGTCCCCCATGTCTTTGGGGATCCCCGAGACTGTAGGGGTGATGTACCATTTCCGCCCACTTGTGGGCCCCACCAATTCTGATTTTGTCCCCCATGTCTTTGGGGACCCCCGAGAATGCAGGGGTGATGTAGCATTTCCGCCCACTTGTGGGCCCCACCAATTCTGATTTTGTCCCCCGCGTCTTTGGGGATCCCCGAGAATGCAGGGGTGATGTAGCATTTCCGCCCACTTGTGGGCCCCACCAATTCTGATTTTGTCCCCCATGTCTTTGGGGATCCCCGAGAATGCAGGGGTGATGTAGCATTTCCGCGCACCTGTGGGCCCCACCAATTCTGATTTTGTCCCCCATGTCTTTGGGGACCCCCAAGAATGCAGGGGTGATGTAGCATTTCCGCACACTTGTGGGCCCCACCCATTTTGATTTTGTCCCCCATGTCTTTGGGGATCCCCGAGAATGCACAGGTGATGTAGCATTTCCGCCCACTTGTGGGCCTCACCAATTCTGATTTTGTCCCCCATTTCTTTGGGGATGCGCGAGAATGCAAGGGTGATGTAGCATTTCCCCCCCCTTGTGGTGCCCACCAAATCTGATTTTGTTGCCCATGTCTTTGGGGACCCCCGAGAATGCAGGGGTGATGTAGCATTTCTGCCCAGTTGTGGGCCCCACCAATTCTGACTTTGTTCCCCATGTCTTTGGGGATCCCCGAGAACTCGGGGGTGATGTAGCATTTCCCCCGAATTGTGGGCCCCACCAATTCTGATTTTGTCCCCCATGTCTTTGGGGATCCCCGAGACTGTAGGGGTGATGTAGCATTTCCGCCCACTTGTGGGCCCCACCACTTCTTATTTTGTCCCCGATGTCTTTGGGGACCCCCGAGAAAGCGGGGGTGATTTAATATTTCCGCCCACTTGTGGTCCCCACCAGTTCTCATTTTGTTTCCCATGTCTTTGGGGACCCCCGAGAATGCAGGGGTGATGTAGCATTTCCGCCCACTTGTGGGCCCCACCAATTCTGATTTTGTCCCCCGCGTCTTTGGGGATCCCCGAGAATGCAGGGGTGATGTAGCATTTCCGCCCACTTGTGGGCCCCACCAATTCTGATTTTGCCCCCCATGTCTTTGGGGATCCCCGAGAATACAGGAGTGATGTAGCATTTCAGCCCAATTGTGGGCCCCACCAATTCTGATTTTGCCCCCCATGTCTTTGGGGATCCCCGAGAATGCAGGGGTGATGTAGCATTTCCGCGCACCTGTGGGCCCCACCCATTTTGATTTTGTCCCCCATGTCTTTGGGGATCCCCGAGAATGCACAGGTGATGTAGCATTTCCGCCCACTTGTGGGCCTCACCAATTCTGATTTTGTCCCCCATGTCTTTGGGGATGCGCGAGAATGCAAGGGTGCCCCCCCCTTGTGGGCCCCACCAAATCTGATTTTGTTGCCCATGTCTTTGGGGACCCCCGAGAATGCAGGGGTGATGTAGCATTTCCGCCCAGTTGTGGGCCCCACCAATTCTGACTTTGTTCCCCATGTCTTTGGGGATCCCCGAGAACTCGGGGGTGATGTAGCATTTCCCCCGAATTTTGGGCCCCACCAATTCTGATTTTGTCCCCCATGTCTTTGGGGATCCCCGAGACTGTAGGGGTGATGTAGCATTTCCGCCCACCTGTGGGCCCCACCACTTCTTATTTTGTCCCCGATGTCTTTGGGGACCCCCGAGAATGCAGGGGTGATGTAGCATTTCCGCCCACTTGTGGGCCCCACCAATTCTGATTTTGTCCCCCATGTCTTTGGTGACCCCCGAGAATGCAGGGGTGATGTAGCATTTCCGCCCACTTGTGGGCCACACCAATTCTGATTTTGTCCCCCATGTCTTTGGGGACCCCCGAGAATGCGGGGGTGAATTACCATTTCCGCCCACTTGTGGGCCCCACCAATTCTGATTTTGTCCCCCATGTCTTTGGGGATCCCCGAGAATGCAGGGGTGATGTAGCATTTCCGCCCACTTGTGGGCCCCACGAATTCTGATTTTGTCCCCCATGTCTTTGGGGACCCCCGAGAAAGCGGGGGTGATTTACTATTTCCGCCCACTTGTGGGCCCCACCAGTTCTGATTTTGTTTCCCATGTCTTTGGGGACCCCCGAGAATGCAGGGGTGATGTAGCATTTCCGCCCACTTGTGGGCCCCACCAATGCTGATTTTGTCCCCCACGTCTTTGGGGATCCCCGAGAATGCAGGGGTGATGTAGCATTTCCGCCCACTTGTGGGCCCCACCAATTCTGATTTTGTCCCCCACGTCTTTGGGGATCCCCGAGAATACAGGGGTGATGTAGCATTTCCGCCCAATTGTGGGCCCCACCAATTCTGATTTTGTCCCCCATGTCTTTGGGGATCCCCGAGAATGCAGGGGTGATGTAGCATTTCCGCCCACCTGTGGGCCCCACCAATTCTGATTTTGTCCCCCATGTCTTTGGGGATCCCCGAGAATGCAGGGGTGATGTAGCATTTCCGCCCACCTGTGGGCCCCACCAATTCTGATTTTGTTCCCCATGTCTTTGGGGACCCCCGAGAATGCAGGGGTGATGTAGCATTTCCGCACACTCGTGGGCCCCACCCATTTTGCTTTTGTCCCCCATGTCTTTGGGGATCCCCGAGAATGCACAGGTGATGTAGCATTTCCGCCCACTTGTGGGCCTCACCAATTCTGATTTTGTCCCCCATGTCTTTGGGGATGCGCGAGAATTCAAGGGTGATGTAGCATTTCCCCCCCTTTGTGGGCCCCACCAAATCTCATTTTGTTGCCCATGTCTTTGGGGACCCCCGAGAATGCAGGGGTGATGTAGCATTTCCGCCCAGTTGTGGGCCCCACCAATTCTGACTTTGTTCCCCATGTCTTTGGGGATCCCCGAGAACTCGGGGGTGATGTAGCATTTCCCCCGAATTGTGGGCCCCACCAATTCTGATTTTGTCCCCCATGTCTTTCGGGATCCCCGAGAATGCGGGGGTGATGTACCGTTTCCGCCCAATTCTGCGCCCCACCAATTCTGATTTTGTTCCACATGTCTTTGGGGATCGCCGAGAATGCAGGGGTGATGTAGCATTTCCGCCCACTTGTGGGCCCCACCAATTCTGATTTTGTCCCCCATGTCTTTGGGGACCCCCGAGAATGCAGGGGTGATGTAGCATTTCCGCCCACTTGTGGGCCCCACCAATTCTGATTTTGTTCCCCATGTCTTTGGGGATCCTCGAGAATGTAGGGGTGATGTAGCATTTCCGCCCAATTGTGGGCCCCACCAATTCTGATTTTGTTCCCCATGTCTTTGGTGACCCCCGAGAATGCGGGGGAGATGTAGCATTTCCGCCCACTTGTGGGCCCCACCAATTCTGATTTTGTTCCCCATGTCTTTGGGGACCCCCGAGAATGCAGGGGTGATGTAGCATTTGCACCCACTTGTGGGCCCCACCAATTCTGATTTTGTCCCCCACGTCTTTGGGGATCCCCGAGAATGCACGGGTGATGTAGCATTTCCGCCCAATTGTGCGCCCCACCAATTCTGATTTTGTCCCCCATGTCTTTGGGGATCCCCGAGAATGCAGGGGTGATGTAGCATTTCCGCGCACATGTGGGCCGCACCAATTCTGATTTTGTCCCCCATGTCTTTGGGGACCCCCAAGAATGCAGGGGTGATGTAGCATTTCCGCACACTTGTGGGCCCCACCCATTTTGATTTTGTCCCCCGTGTCTTTGGGGATCCCCGAGAATGCACAGGTGATGTAGCATTTCCGCCCACTTGTGGGCCTCACCAATTCTGATTTTGTCCCCCATGTCTTTGGGGACCCCCAAGAATGCAGGGGTGATGTAGCATTTCCGCACACTTGTGGGCCCCACCCATTTTGATTTTGTCCCCCATGTCTTTGGGGATGCGCGAGAATGCACAGGTGATGTAGCATTTCCGCCCACTTGTGGGCCCCACCAAATCTGATTTTGTTGCCCATGTCTTTGGGGACCCCCGAGAATGCAGGGGTGATGTAGCATTTCCGCCCAGTTGTGGGCCCCACCAATTCTGACTTTGTTCCCCATGTCTTTGGGGATCCCCGAGAACTCGGGGGTGATGTAGCATTTCTGCCGAATTGTGGGCCCCACCAATTCTGATTTTGTCCCCCATGTCTTTCGGGATCCCCGAGAATGCGGGGGTGATGTACCGTTTCTGCCCAATTGTGTGCCCCACCAATTCTGATTTTGTTCCTCATGTCTTTGGGGATCCCCGAGAATGCAGGGGTGATGTAGCATTTCCGCCCACTTGTGGGCCCCACCAATTCTGATTTTGTTCCCCATGTCTTTGGGGATCCTCGAGAATGTAGGGGTGATGTAGCATTTCCGCCCAATTGTGGGCCCCACCAATTCTGATTTTGTTCCCCATGTCTTTGGGGACCCCCGAGAATGCAGGGGTGATGTAGCATTTCCGCCCACTTGTGGGCCCCACCAACTCTGACTTTGTCCCCCATGTCTTTGGGGATCCCCGAGAATGCAGGGATGATGTAGCATTTCCGCTGAATTGTGGGCCCCACCAATTCTGATTTTGTTGCCCATGTCTTTGGGGACCCCCGAGAATGCGGGGGTGATGTCCCATTTCCGCCCACTTGTGGGCCCCACCAATTCTGATTTTGTTCCCCATGTCTTTGGGGACCCCCGAGAATGCAGGGGTGATGTAGCATTTCCGCCCACTTGTGGGCCCCACCAATTCTGACTTTGTCCCCCATGTCTTTGGGGACCCCCGAGAATGCAAGGGTGATGTAGCATTTGCACCCACTTGTGGGCCCCACCAATTCTTATTTTGTCCCCCATGTCTTTGGGGATCCCGGAGAATGCAGGGGTAATGTAGCATTTCCGCCCACTTGTGGGCCCCACCAATTCTGATTTTGTCCCCCATGTCTTTGGGGACCCCCGAGAATGCAGGGGTGATGTAGCATTTCCGCCCATTTGTGGGCCCCACTAATTCTGACTTTGTTCCCCATGTCTTTGGGGATCCCCGAGAATGCAGGGGTGATGTAGCATTTCCGCCAACTTGTGGGCCCCACCAATTCTGATTTTGTCCCCCATGTATTTGGAGATCCGCGAGAATGCAGGGGTGATGTAGCATTTCCGCCCACTTCTGGGCCCCACCAATTCTGATTTTGTCCCCCATGTCTTTGGGGACCCCCGAGAATGCAGGGGTGCTGTAGCATTTCCGCCCACTTGTGGGCCCCACCAATTCTGACTTTGTTGCCCATGTCTTTGGGGATC
The DNA here is from genome assembly GCA_964036045.1 of Eutreptiella sp. 'Long Island Sound 2002'. Lineage (NCBI taxonomy): Eukaryota > Euglenozoa > Euglenophyceae > Eutreptiales > Eutreptiaceae > Eutreptiella > Eutreptiella sp. 'Long Island Sound 2002'. The sequence continues at coordinate 4,792,053 of OZ038396.1, read as the reverse complement.
CCCGAGAATGCAAGGGTGATGTAGCATTTCCGCCCACTTGTGGGCCCCACCAATTCTGACTTTGTTCCCCATGTCTTTGGGGACCCCGAGAATGCAGGGGTGATGTAGCATATCCGCCCACTTGTGGGCCCCACCAATTCTGATTTTGTCCCCCATGTCTTTGGGGATCCCCGGGAAAGCAGGGGTGATGTAGCATTTCCGCCCAATTGTGGGCCCCACCAATTCTGATTTTGTTCCCCATGTCTTTGGGGACCCCCGAGAATGCAGGGGTGATGTAGCATTTCCGCCCACTTGTGGGCCCCACCAATTCTGACTTTGTCCCCCATGTCTTTGGGGATCCCCGAGAATGCAGGGATGATGTAGCATTTCCGCGCACCTGTGGGCCGCACCAATTCTAATTTCGTTCCCCATGTCTCTGGGGATCCCCGAGAATGCAGGGGTGATGTAGCATTTCCGCGCACCTGTGGGCCCCACCAATTCTGATTTTGTCCCCCATGTCTTTGGGAACCCCCGAGAATGCAGGGGTGATGTAGCATTTCCGCCCACTTGTGGGCCCCACCAATTCTGATTTTGTTCCCCGTGCCTTTGGGGACCCCCAACAATGCAGGGGTGATGTAGCATTTCTGCCCACTTGTGGGCCCCACCAATTCTGATTTTGTCCCCCATTTGTTTGGGGATCCCCGAGAATGCAGGGGTGATGTAGCATTTCCGCCCACTTGTGGGCCCCCCCAATTGTGATTTTGTTCCCCATGTCTTTTGGGATGCCCGAGAATGCAGGGGTGATGTAGCATTTCCGCGCACCTGTGGGCCCCACCAATTCTGATTTTGTCCCCCATGTCTTTGGGGGATCCCCGAGAATGCAGGGGTGATGTAGCATTTCCGCCCACTTGTGGGCACCACCAATTCTGATTTTGTCCCCCATGTCTTTGGGAACCCCCGAGAATGCAGGGGTGATGTAGCATTTCCGAGCACCTGTGGGCCCCACCAATTTTGATTTTGTTCCCCATGTCTTTGGGAACCCCTGAGAATGCAGGGGTGATTTACCATTTCCGCCCACTTGTGGGCCCCACCAATTCTGATTTTGTCCCCCATGTCTTTGGGAACCCCCGATAATGCAAGGGTGATGTAGCATTTCCGCCCACTTGTGGGCCCCACCAATTCTGATTTTGTTCCCCATGTCTTTGGGGACCCCCGAGAATGCAGGGGTGATGTAGCATTTCCGCCCATTTGTGGGCCCCACCAATTCTGATTTTGTCCCCCATGTCTTTGGGGATCCCCGAGAATGCAGGGGCGATGTAGCATTTCCGCCCAATTGTGGGCCCCACCAATTCTGATTTCGTCTCCCATGTTTTTGGGGATCCCCGAGAATGCAGGGGTGATGTAGCATTTCCGCCCACTTGTGGGCCCCACCAATTCTGACTTTGTCCTCCATGTCTTTGGGGATCCCCGAGAATGCAGGGATGATGTAGCATTTCCGCGCACCTGTGGGCCGCACCAATTCTAATTTTGTTCCCCATGTCTTTGGGGATCCCCGAGAATGCAGGGGTGATGTAGCATTTCCGCGCACCTGTGGGCCCCACCAATTCTGATTTTGTCCCCCATGTCTTTGGGAACCCCCGAGAATGCAGGGGTGATGTAGCATTTCCGCTCACTTGTGGGCCCCACCAATTCTGATTTTGTCCCCCATTTGTTTGGGGATCCCCGAGAATGCAGGGGTGATGTAGCATTTCCGCCCACTTGTGGGCCCCCCCAATTGTGATTTTGTTCCCCATGTCTTTTGGGATGCCCGAGAATGCAGGGGTGATGTAGCATTTCCGCCCACTTGTGGGCCCCACCAATTCTGATTTTGTCCCCCATTTGTTTGGGGATCCCCGAGAATGCAGGGGTGATGTAGCATTTCCGCGCACTTGTGGGCCCCCCCAATTCTGATTTTGTTTCCCATGTCTTTTGGGATGCCCGAGAATGCAGGGGTGATGTAGCATTTCCGCCCAATTGTGGGCCCCACCAATTCTGATTTTGTCCCCCATGTCTTTAGGAACCCCCGAGAATGCAGGGGTGATGTAGCATTTCCGCGCACCTGTGGGCCCCACCAATTCTGATTTTGTCCCCCATGTCTTTGGGAACCCCCGAGAATGCAGGGGTGATGTAGCATTTCCGCCCACTTGTGGGCCCCACCAATTCTGATTTTGTCCCCCATTTGTTTGGGGATCCCCGAGAATGCAGGGGTGATGTAGCATTTCCGCCCACTTGTGGGCCCCCCCAATTGTGATTTTGTTCCCCATGTCTTTTGGGATGCCCGAGAATGCAGGGGTGATGTAGCATTTCCGCCCAATTGTGGGCCCCACCAATTCTGATTTTGTCCCCCATGTCTTTAGGAACCCCCGAGAATGCAGGGGTGATGTAGCATTTCCGCGCACTTGTGGGCCCGACCAGTTCTGATTTTGTCCCCCATTTGTTTGGGGATCCCCGAGAATGCAGGGGTGATGTAGCATTTCCGAGCACCAGTGGGCCCCACCAATTCTGATTTTGTCCCCCATGTCTTTGGGGACCCCCGAGAATGCAGGGGTGATGTAGCATTTCCGCGCACCTGTGGGCCCCACCAATTCTGATTTTGTCCCCCATGTTTTTGGGGATCCCCGAGAATGCAGGGGTGATGTAGCATTTCCCAGCACCTATGGGCCCCACCAATTTTGATTTTGTTCCCCATGTCTTTGGGGATCCCCGAGAATGCAAGGGTGATGTAGCATTTCCGCCCACTTGTGGGCCCCACGAATTCTGATTTTGTCCCCCATGTCTTTGGGGACCCCCGAGAATGCAGGGGTGATGTAGCATTTCCGCCCACTTGTGGGCCCCACCAATTCTGATTTTGTCCTCCATGTCTTTGGGAACCCCCGAGAATGCAGGGGTGATGTAGCATTTCCGCCCACTTGTGGGCCCCACCAAATCTGATTTTGTCCCCCATGTCGTTGGGGACCCCCGAGAATGCAGGGGTGGTGTAGCATTTCCGCGCACCTATGGGCCCCAGCAATTCTGATTTTGTCCCCCATGTCTTTGGGAACCCCCGAGAATGCAGGGGTGATGTAGCATTTCCGCCCACTTGTGGGCCCCACCAAATCTGATTTTGTCCCCCATGTCTTCGGGGATCCCCGAGAATGCAGGGGTGATGTAGTATTTCCGCCCACTTGTGGCCCCCACCAATTCTGATTTTGTTCCCCATGTCTTTGGGGATCCCCGAGAATGCAGGGGTGATGTAGCATTTCCGCCCACTTGTGGGCCCCACCAAATCTGATTTTGTCCCCCGTGTCTTTTGGGACCCCCGAGAATGCAGGGGTGATGTAGCATTTCCGCGCACCTGTGGGCCCCACCAATTCTGATTTTGTTCCCCATGTCTTTGGGGATTCCCGAGAATTCAAGGGTGATGTAGCATTTCCGCCCACTTGTTGGCCCCACCAATTCTGATTTTGTCTCCAATGTCTTTGGGGACCCCCGAGATTGCAGGGGTGATGTAGCATTTCCGCCCACTTGTGGGCCCCACCAATTCTGATTTTGTCCCCCATTTGTTTGGGGATCCCCGAGAATGCAGGGGTGATGTAGCATTTCCGCCCAATTGTGGGCCACACCAATTCTGAATTTGTTCCCCATGTCTTTGGGGGTGCCCGAGAATGCAGGGGTGATGTAGCATTTCCGCGCACCTGTGGGCCCCACCAATTCTGATTTTGTCCCCCATGTCTTTGGGAACCCCCGAGAATGCAGGGTGATGTAGCATTTCGGCCCACTTGTGGGCCCCACCAAATCTGATTTTGTCCCCCATGTCTTTGGGGACCCCCGAGAATGCAGGGGTGATGTAGCATTTCCGCGCACCTGTGGGCCCCACCAATTCTGATTTTGTCCCCCATGTCTTTGGGGACCCCCGAGAATGCAGGGGTGATGTAGTATTTCCGCCCACTTGTGGCCCCCAGCAATTCTGATTTTGTCCCCCATGTCTTTGGGAACCCCCGAGAATGCAGGGGTGATGTAGCATTTCCGCCCACTTGTGGGCCCCACCAAATCTGATTTTGTCCCCCATGTCTTTGGGGACCCCCGAGAATGCAGGGGTGATGTAGCATTTCCGCGCACCTGTGGGCCCCACTAATTCTGATTTTGTCTCCCATGTCTTTGGCGACCCCCGAGAATGCAGGGGTGATGTAGTATTTCCGCCCACTTGTGGGCCCCACCAAATCTGATTTTGTCTCCCATGTCTTTGGGGACCCCCGAGAATGCGGGGGTGATGTAGCATTTCCGCCCACTTGTGGGCCCCACCAGTTCTGATTTTGTCTCCCATGTCTTTCTGGACCCCCGAGAATGCGGGGGTGATGTAGCATTTCTGCCCACTTGTGGGCCCCACCAATTCTGATTTTGTCCCCCATTTGTTTGGGGATCCCCGAGAATGCAGGGGTGATGTAGCATTTCCGCCCACTTGTGGGCCCCCCCAATTCTGATTTTGTTCCCCATGTCTTTTGGGATGCCCGAGAATGCAGGGGTGATGTAGCATTTCCGCCCAATTGTGGGCCCCACCAATTCTGATTTTGTCCCCCATGTCTTTAGGAACCCCCGAGAATGCAGGGGTGATGTAGCATTTCCGCGCACTTGTGGGCCCCGGCCGTTCTGATTTTGTCTCTCATGTCTTTTCGGACCCCCGAGAATGCAGGGTGATGTAGCATTTCTGCCCACTTGTGGGCCACACCAATTCTGATTTTGTCCCCCATGTCTTTGGGGACCCCCGAGAATGCAGGGGTGATGTAGCATTTCCGAGCACCAGTGGGCCCCACCAATTCTGATTTTGTCCCCCATGTCTTTGGGGACCCCCGAGAATGCAGGGGTGATGTAGCATTTCCGCGCACCTGTGGGCCCCACCAATTCTGATTTTGTCCCCCATGTCTTTGGGGATCCCCGAGAATGCAGGGGTGATGTAGCATTTCCGCCCACTTGTGGGCCCCACCAATTCTGATTTTGTCCCCCATGTCTTTGGGGACCCCCGAGAATGCAGGGGTGATGTAGCATTTCCGCCCACTTGTGGTCCCCACCAATTCTGAGTTTGTCCTCCATGTCTTTGGGAACCCCCGAGAATGCAGGGGTGATGTAGCATTTCCGCCCACTTCTGGGCCCCACCAAATCTGATTTTGTCCCCCATGTCTTTGGGGACCCCCGAGAATGCAGGGGTGGTGTAGCATTTCCGCGCACCTATGGGCCCCACCAATTCTGATTTTGTCCCCCATGTCTTTGGGAACCCCCGAGAATGCAGGGGTGATGTAGCATTTCCGCCCACTTGTGGGCCCCACCAAATCTGATTTTGTCCCCCATGTCTTCGGGGATCCCCGAGAATGCAGGGGTGATTTAGTATTTCCGCCCACTTGTGGCCCCCACCAATTCTGATTTTGTTCCCCATGTTTTTGGGCATCCCCGAGAATGCAGGGGTGATGTAGCATTTCCGCCCACTTGTGGCCCCTAGCAATTCTGATTTCGTCCCCCATGTCTTTGGGAACCCCCGAGAATGCAGGGGTGATATAGCATTTCCGCCCACTTGTGGGCCCCACCAAATCTGATTTTGTTCCCCGTGTCTTTCGGGACCCTCGAGAACACAGGGGTGATGTAGCATTTCCGCGCACCTGTGGGCCCCACCAATTCTGATTTTGTTCCCCATGTCTTTGGGGATTCCCGAGAATTCAAGGGTGATGTAGCATTTCCGCCCACTTGTTGGCCCCACCAATTCTGATTTTGTCTCCAATGTCTTTGGGGACCCCCGAGATTGCAGGGGTGATGTAGCATTTCCGCCCACTTGTGGGCCCCACCAATTCTGATTTTGTCCCCCATTTGTTTGGGGATCCCCGAGAATGCAGGGGTGATGTAGCATTTCCGCCCAATTGTGGGCCACACCAATTCTGATTTTGTTCCCCATGTCTTTGGGGATGCCCGAGAATGCAGGGGTGATGTAGCATTTCCGCGCACCTGTGGGCCCCACCAATTCTGATTTTGTCCCCCATGTCTTTGGGAACCCCCGAGAATGCAGGGGTGATGTAGCATTTCCGCCCACTTGTGGGCCCCACCAAATCTGATTTTGTCCCCCATGTCTTTGGGGACCCCCGAGAATGCAGGGGTGATGTGGTATTTCCGCCCACTTGTGCCCCCCAGCAATTCTGATTTTGTCCCCCATGTCTTTGGGAACCCCCGAGAATGCAGGGGTGATGTAGCATTTCCGCCCACTTGTGGGCCCCACCAAATCTGATTTTGTCCCCCATGTCTTTGGGGACCCCCGAGAATGCAGGGGTGATGTAGCATTTCCGCGCACCTGTGGGCCCCACTAATTCTGATTTTGTCTCCCATGTCTTTGGGGACCCCCGAGAATGCAGGGGTGATGTAGTATTTCCGCCCACTTGTGGGCCCCACCAATTCTGATTTTGTCTCCCATGTCTTTGGGGACCCCCGAGAATGCGGGGGTGATGTAGCATTTCTGCCCACTTGTGGGCCCCACCAATTCTGATTTTGTCCCCCATGTCTTTGGGGACCCCCGAGAATGCAGGGGTGATGTAGTATTTCCGCGCACCTGTGGGCCCCACCAATTCTGATTTTGTTCCCCATTTTTTCGGGAACCCCCGAGCATGCAGGGGTGATGTAGCATTTCCGCGCACTTGTGGGCCCCACCAATTCTGATTTTGTCTGCCATGTCTTTCGGCACCCCCGAGAATGCGGGGGTGATGTAGCATTCCTGCCCACTTGTGGGCCCCACCAATTCTGATTTTGTCCCCCATGTCTTTGGGGACCCCCGAGAATGCAGGGGCGATGTAGTATTTCCGCCCACTTGTGGGCCCCACCAATTCTGATTTTGTTCCCCATGTCTTTGGGGACCCCCGAGAATGCAGGGGTGATGTAGCATTTCCGCGCATCGGTGGGCCCCACCAATTCTGATTTTGTCCCCCATGTCTTTGGGGACCCCCGAGAATGCAGGGGTGATGTAGTATTTCCGCCCACCTGTGGGCCCCACCAATTCTGATTTTGTCCCCCATGTCTTTGGGAACCCCCGAGAATGCAGGGGTGATGTAGCATTTCCGCCCACTTGTGGGCCCCACCAATTCTGATTTTGTTCCCCATGTCTTTCGTGACCCCCGAGAATGCACGGTTGATGTAGCATTTCCGCGCACCTGTGGGCCCCACCAAATCTGATTTTGTCCCCCATGTCTTTGGGGACTCCCGAGAATGCAGGGGTGATGTAGCATGTCCGCGCACCTGTTGGCCCCACCAATTCTGATTTTGTCCCCCACGTCTTTGGGGACCCCCGAGAATGCAGGGGTGATGTAGCATTTCCGCGCACCCGTGGGCCCCACCAATTCTGATTTTGTCCCCCATGTCTTTGGGGACCCCCGGGAATGCAGGGGTGATGTAGTATTTCCGAGCACTTGTGGCCCCCATCAGTTCTAATTTTGTTCCCAATGTCTTTGGGGACCCCCGAGAATGCAGGGGTGATGTAGCATTTCCGCCCACTTGTGGGCCCCACCAATTCTGATTTTGTCCCCCATGTCTTTGGGGACCCCCGAGAATGCAGGGGTGATGTAGCATTTCCGCCCACTTGTGGGCCCCACCAATTCTGATTTTGTTCCCCATGTCTTTCGGGACCCCCGAGAATGCAGGGTTGATGTAGTATTTCCGCCCACTTGTGGCCCCCAGCAATTCTGATTTTGTTCCCCATGTCTTTGGGAATCCCCGAGAATGCAGGGGTGATGTAGCATTTCCGCCCACTTGTGGGCCCCACCAAATCTGATTTTGTCCCCCATGTCTTTGGGAACCCCCGAGAATGCAGGGGTGATGTAGCATTTCTGCCCACTTGTGGGCCCCACCAATTCTGATTTTGTTGCCCATGTCTTTGGGGACCCCCGAGAATGCAGGGGTGATGTAGCATTTCCGCCCACTTGTGGGCCCCACCAATTCTGATTTTGTTCCCCATGTCTTTGGGGACCCCCGAGAATGCAGGGGTGATGTAGCATTTCCGCCCACTTGTGGGCCCCACCAATTCTGATTTTGTCCCCCATGTCTTTGGGGACCCCCGAGAATGCGGGGGTGATGTAGTATTTCCGCCCACTTGTGGGCCCCACCAAATCTGATTTTGTCCCCCATGTCTTTGGGAACCCCCGAGAATGCAGGGGTGATGTAGCATTTCCGCCCACCTGTGGGCCCCACCAAATCTGATTTTGTTCCCCATGTCTTTGGAGATCCCCGAGAGTGCAAGGGTGATGTAGCATTTCCGCCCACTTGTGGGCCCCACCAATTCTGATTTTGTCCCCCATGTCTTTGGGGACCCCCGAGAATGCGGGGTGATGTAGTATTTCCGCCCACTTGTGGGCCCCACCAATTCTGATTTTGTCCCCCATGTCTTTGGGGACCCCCGAGAATGCAGGGGTGATGTAGCATTTCCGCCCACTTGGGGGCCCCACCACTTCTGATTTTGTTCCCCATGTCTTTCGTGACCCCCGAGAATGCAGGGGTGATGTAGCATTTCCGCGCACCTGTGGGCCCCAGCAATTCTGATTTTGTCCCCCATGTCTTTGGGGACCCCCAAGAATGCAGGGGTGATGTAGTATTTCCGCCCACTTGTGGGCCCCACCAATTGTGATTTTGTCCCCCATGTCTTTGGGAACCCCCGAGAATGCAGGGGTGATGTAGCATTTCTGCCCACTTGTGGGCCCCACCAATTCTGATTTTGTTCCCCATGTCTTTCGTGACCCCCGAGAATGCAGGGGTGATGTAGCATTTCCGCGCATCTGTGGGCCCCACAAATTCTGATTTTGTCCCCCATGTCTTTCGGGACCCCCGAGAATGCAGGGGTGATATAGCATTTCCGCGCACATGTGGGCCCCAGCAATTCTGATTTTGTCCCCCATGTCTTTGGGAACCCCCTAGAATGCAGGGGTGATGTAGCATTTCCGCGCACCTGTGGGCCCCACCAATTCTGATTTTGTCCCCCATGTCTTTGGGGACCCCCGAGAATGCAGGGGTGATGTAGTATTTCCGCCCACTTGTGGCCCCCATCAATTCTGATTTTGTTCCCCATGTCTTTGGGGACCCCCGAGAATGCAGGGGTGATGTAGCATTTCCGCCCACTTGTGGGCCCCACCAATTCTGATTTTGTCCCCCATGTCTTTGGGGACCCCCGAGAATGCAGGGGTGATGTAGCATTTCCGCCCACTTGTGGGCCCCACCAATTCTGATTTTGTCCCCCATGTCTTTAGGAACCCCCGAGAATGCAGGGGTGATGTAGCATTTCCGCCCACTTGTGGGCCCCACCAATTCTGATTTTGTTCCCCATGTCTTTCGTGACCCCCGAGAACGCAAGGGGTGATGTAGCATTTCTGCCCACTTGTGGGCCCCACTAATTCTGATTTTGTTCCCCATGTCTTTGGAGATCCCCGAGAATGCAAGGGTGATGTAGCATTTCCGGCCACTTGTGGGCCCCACCAATTCTGATTTTGTCCCCCATGTCTTTGGGGATGCCCGAGAATGCAGGGGTGATGTAGTATTTCCGTCCACTTGTGGGCCCCACCAATTCTGATTTTGTCCCCCATGTCTTTGGGGATCCCAACGCAGGGGTGATGTAGCATTTCCGCCCAATTGTGGGCCCCACCAATTCTGATTTTGTTCCCCGCGTCTTTGGGGACCCCCGAGAATGCAGGGGTGATGTAGCATTTCCGCCCACTTGTGGGCCCCACCAATTCTGATTTTGTTCCGTATGTTTTTGGGGATCCCCAAGAATGCAGGGGTGATGTAGCATTTCCGCCCACTTGTGGGCCCCACCAATTCTGATTTTGGGCACCCTAGAAGGCAAGGGTTAGGCAGCCAATTCTGATTTTGTCCCTCTTCCACTCTTGAACAAGCCATTAATGCACATTGCCATGCTTGCCACTTTGCTCTTTAGCACGCAATGGCATATGTATTAAGAAACCGGCCACAACGAGTCCCTTTGGCAAGGATTGCACCCTATTGTAACACAGTTGCATGCAAGTCGGAGGTGGTGCACTCTTTTGTCAGCCTTGATTTTGGCAAAAGAGGCCACACCCTACGGCTTCGTATGCAAGTGGGGGACTGATCATTTGGGGGCAATTGTGTGAAGTTGTCCGCCAGCTTTTCGCGGTGGTGGCCATAGAGAAACCGATGACCGGGGACGGGGCGTGGTCCTTGGGCATCCAGGCAAGTCGGCTGAAGCCACGCGTGCTACGACGAGGTGGATGCCAAAAGGGAGCTCAGAAAGGCCCGGGGAGTTGTGGTGAGCCTTCCTTTCCGGTTTGTATTGTTGTTGCATGATATGGGAGTATCCAACCCATGGCATTTGCCGAAATCTAGACACCATCTTTCCCAAAGAATGGCACACAGAGAGGCTCCAAAATGGTACAACATATGTGGAAAGAAAGGGGTGCACAAGAAATGTGGCGCTTGCTCCGTCTCCTACCACAAAAAATGCGGGCACACATGCACTCTACACGTTAGTGGATGGTGGTGGCGGTCAGCTCTTGCCCATCATAGCCATCGGCAATCTGTTGGAGCCGAATGTCAACGGCAACCAAGGCCAACCCTTGCACCAACCGACCGGTGAATTGCCCCCAGTGCACAACCACGGTTCGGTTCTATAGCATGGCCGCCCATTTTGCTGCCGTCCATCCCAATGATCCCATTCCACATGGCCTTCGGGTCACCGAGGAGGAGGAAGCATCCGTCCGCGGATGGAGCATTGATGCCCTGAAGAGCGGCAGAAGCAAAAAGTGGCCGACTCCTTCCATCACCCCTTTTACCAACAGTTCTACCAACCCCTCCTCCTGTTCCTCCTCCTCCTCCTCCTCCTCCTTCTCTTCCTCCTCCTCCACAACTCCCACGATGCCACCAACAACATCTCGTACTTCATCCTTGCCACCCTCTGAATCGGAGGCCACCACGGAGAGGGATTGTTGGACGCGGCCATTGAAGTCCACCGGGAAGCGAGCAAGAGACAAGAAGCGGCTAGACGCTCTTCTCGAGGGCGGAAGGAAAAGAGCGCGTCCGACAAGCGATGGGTCGAGCGATGATGAGGACTACTATGAGCGCTATTAGGCCTCCTTTCTTCACCTCCGTCCTCTCCACCACTTCCATCACCCATGTTTTGGGACCTTGAGGAGGTGCACCCCACAAAGGGCACACGACGCGTTCCTGCACACGATGTGCCACTGTTGTGCGTGCGCTCGTTGTGGGCACGTAGTGCACGGAGAGAGCGTTTTTTTGGGAATGGCGTAGTGTGCGCGGTGCAAACAGCCCCCTCCCCCCCTTGCTCCTCCAACGGGTTTTGCAACATACATCAACTCTGCCCTGAAAACAACCTTGCTTTGCCTGGGTGGGGCGCAACTAGCAATAGTGGCCGGGAATTGACTCGGGGGTGCTATGCCCCTAAACGATAGTACCACCTACCATGCCCCCCCCCCCCTTGTTTCAAAATTTTTTCTCCAACATACATGCTTCGAAGTGATTAGCGCGATGAGGTGGTCATCTTATGCCATATTTGTCAAGGTATGAAGCCCCCCCCCGTTTCTTGGCCGCCCCCCTTCGCCCCCCCCCCCCCCCCAGACCCAGCCCCCATCCCCGCCCTGAAAGTGGTCCGAGAGTGGGAGGGAGTCGGCAGATGGCCCGTTGCTACGCCCCCTCCCCCCCGTGATACTGCACTCCCCCCACCTACCGCAAGCGCGGAGTGTCTAAGCACGGCGACCCTGCTTGGCCGTCTTTCTGACGGCAATCTTTGTGGTCAAGGATGCAAGAAGACATGTTTGTGAGCCTTTTGTAGCGTAGTGTAGTGCTCTGTAGTGTAGTGCCATGCAGTGTCGTGCAGTGTTGTGCTGTGCCGTGCAGTGCAGTGCAGTGCAGTGTTTGTGTCATGTCGTGTCGTGCCGTATCGTGTGTTGTAGTGTAGTGTAGTGTAGTGTAGTGTAGTGTAGTGTAGTGTAGTGTAGTGTAGTGTAGTGTAGTGTAGTGTAGTGTAGTGTAGTGTAGTGCAGTGTAGTGTAGTGTAGTGTAGTGTGGTGTGGTGTGGTGTGGTGTGGTGTGGTGTGGTGTGGTGTGGTGTGGTGTGGTGTGGTGTGGTGTGGTGTGGTGTGGTGTGGTGTGCTGTGGTGTGGTGTGGTGTGGTGTGGTGTGGTGTGGTGTGGTGTCTTGTGGTGTGGTGTAGCGTAGCGTAGCGTAGCGTAGTGTAGTGTAGTGTAATGTAGTGTAGTGTAGTGTAGTGTAGTGGAATGTAGTGGAGGGAAATGTAGTGTAGTGTAGTGTGGTGTAGTGTAGGGAGGCAAGAATATTGCCAATTGTAGCCGTTTCTTGGCCGCCCCCCTTCGCCCCCCCCCCCCCCCCAGACCCAGCCCCCATCCCCGCCCTGAAAGTGGTCCGAGAGTGGGAGGGAGTCGGCAGATGGCCCGTTGCTACGCCCCCTCCCCCCCGTGATACTGCACTCCCCCCACCTACCGCAAGCGCGGAGTGTCTAAGCACGGCGACCCTGCTTGGCCGTCTTTCTGACGGCAATCTTTGTGGTCAAGGATGCAAGAAGACATGTTTGTGAGCCTTTTGTAGCGTAGTGTAGTGCTCTGTAGTGTAGTGCCATGCAGTGTCGTGCAGTGTTGTGCTGTGCCGTGCAGTGCAGTGCAGTGCAGTGTTTGTGTCATGTCGTGTCGTGCCGTATCGTGTGTTGTAGTGTAGTGTAGTGTAGTGTAGTGTAGTGTAGTGTAGTGTAGTGTAGTGTAGTGTAGTGTAGTGTAGTCTAGTGTAGTGTACTGTAGTGTAGTGTAGTGTAGTGTAGTGTAGTGCAGTGTAGTGTAGTGTAGTGTAGTGTGGTGTGGTGTGGTGTGGTGTGGTGTGGTGTGGTGTGGTGTGGTGTGGTGTGGTGTGGTGTGGTGTGGTGTGGTGTGGTGTGGTGTGGTGTGGTGTGGTGTGGTGTGGTGTGGTGTGGTGTGGTGTGGTGTGGTGTGGTGTGGTGTCTTGTGGTGTGGTGTCTTGTGGTGTGGTGTAGCGTAGCGTAGTGTAGTGTAGTGTAATGTAGTGTAGTGTAGTGTAGTGTAGTGGAATGTAGTGGAGGGAAATGTAGTGTAGTGTAGTGTAGTGTAGTGTAGGGAGGCAAGAATATTGCCAATTCTAGCAAAAACCATCAAATGAAAAAGACCTGCAATAATGCCAAGAACACCTGCAGCAATATGATGCGAAGCAATACCACCTCGGTTATACGGATCAAAACCTTCTGCTCCCCAAGCGGGTGTAAGAGGTTGAACACTTCTAGTAATTCCATAAGGATCAGAAACCAAATACCTAGACTAAATAAACCAGTTACATGAAAAGCACCAAAACCAAAACAAAGTAAACCAGACAAGAGTAAATGAGTACCAAAGATTTTTGGTAAATCTAAAGGAGGATTCCCTGTACAAGGATCACGAAATAATTGTAAATCCCTATAAACCCAATGCCACATTGCAGCAAGAAAAAGTAAACTAGAAAGAACAATATGAGCTGCTGCAACTCCTTCAAAACTCCAAAAACCAGGACTGCTTGTGTCTCCAGTAATGCTCCAAGCTCCCCAAGACTTAGTTACACCTAAGCGTGTCATGAAAGGTAGAACAAACATTCCTTGATGCCACATGGGGTTTAATACAGGATCTGAAGGATCAAAAATCGCCATCTCATAAAGAGCCATAGATCCTGCCCAACCTGCAACAAGTGTGGTATGCATCAAGTGAACTGCAATTAAGCGACCTGGATCATTTAAGACAACAGTATGTAAACAAAATCGATCTAGAAATAAAAATGACGATGGCGGCCTTTGAAGTTCCTTCCCTTCTAATTCATAGGTTGGGGGGCTTTTCAGCTAAACCACTTGCCTTTTGAGAGGTTTCTCAAAGTCTCGGGGTCAATAAAAGGAATGTGCAAATGCATCCACCCTTGGTATGCACCACCATGCACACCTACTTGGTATTCTAAGAAAACTCCTTTCATCTTTTGTGCCATGCCTGCTGCGATGATTCCCTGAAGCACGTAGGAGGCAAATACCTACACAACCTACTAGGCACAGTACCCAGGTATCCAAACACCACGGTATCAAGCATGCGAGCAGTGGCTATTCAGCCCCTGTGACATTGGGAGATAGTAATTGTTTGCCTTTGCCCTGTGACAGTGCGGCTTGCCAAGATGAGGATTGTTGAAATAGATAGTATGCAGCAAATTGGCCACGAAAACAACAAAGAACATTTTCAGAGCACACATGCGAGGGTGGCAAAAGAATTCTCAAAAAATTTTGTCCAGCATTTTTAGAGGCCCTTTCTTGTCCGTGTTGCATGCAAAATGTTTTCTGCCGGGCCTTCATGATCAGCGCGACCTATCGATCATAAATTAAATTGAAGTTGACAATTTGGCATCGGTAGTGGCGGCGGGGGTGGGGTCCCGGATTGCTGCCCCATCCTCCTTGACCAACCCCCACCCCTTTGGTAATTGTGGAAAGAATTATTCGGCCAAATTTCTCCAGCGTCTACTCCTCTTTCACCCCCCCCCCCCCGCAAGAGTGGAACTCTGGGGGGTGGGTGGGGGGCACAGTCTGTGTGGATGGGTGCCCAAGGGTTTAAGTGGAGCTTTGGGGGAGAATTGCCCCCCCCCCCTTGCCCTCTGGAGGGGTGGCTGATATCGTGGGTGGGTAGCTGGGTCCACATGGGTCCTTGGGCATGTGGGTTCATACTGTACTATGTCAGGTGTGATAGCATTTTGGCTGATAAATGGGCTGTGCATGGTGTTTTTTTCCTTTTCCAAGGAAAGCCTCCCCCCATTTTGCATGGAGGGGAGGGGGCGGTCGCGCGGCCATCACATGTACCCTCATTGGGGGGCTGGGACTGCAAGCGCGCAGTTGTGGGCATATGGTCGTCCGCTGTGTTTGCAACAAGTTGCAGGTTTGCAGTTTGGTATTCCTGCCAATAACTGCCGCAAGCAAGCCCGAGCAAGCCCTGTCACCAAAGAAAGAAACCGAGGTCTGGTGTGCAGCATGCAGCCCTACTGCTGTTTGGCACAACATCAGCTGATTACAGAGGTGGAGGATGGCCTTGAGAAAACAGGAACAACTGTTTTGCACCGGAGGTATCAACCAGTTTCTTTCTGATTGTGATGAATTCTTCCCCCTTTGATAAGCCAACATCTATTGGGGATGGGTCTGCTATTGTTTTGCACCAAATATATTGCTTGTCTGCCGAGTTGATAACGCACCCTTTTTTGGGTTGTTGCACGGTCATCCTCTGCAGTATCGCTACCGGGGCACTTTACACATGCATTGCACACGCACGCGTGTGCATCCCGTGCGATTTGCGCATAAGTATGGGCTTGTCTAAGCACGTGCACCCCTTCACACCGCATTTTCCTGCACCTTGCCCGTGCTTCTTTTGTAAGGGGGTGGGCACTTTTGCTGTTGTTGTTTGCACATTGGGAGGGGGTGGCAGGGCTGTAGCTTATCCTATCAATTGAGCATTCCGCCACAGCACGGACCCGCAAGGGAGACATTTGGTGCCGCACTCAGGGCCATTGCCGCATGCCACGACCCTATGAAAGGTGCAGTGAAACATGCGGCATATGCATGTGCCACACCGCTCGTCTGGAATCTCTCCATTTGGATTTGGCTGGGTGCCTTATAACGAACTCCGGTGCAATACACCTTTCGCAATTGAAACAGGCGCCGAAGCTCACCATGCTTGATTTGAATCTTGCAGGGAATGCAATAGAGATCGAAGGTGTGGAAGCACTAGCAAACTTGAAGGATGCAGCTGCATTGAGGGGTCTGAGGTTGAACCTCCAAAACAATGCATTCGACCTGCACCGCGCCGTAGTAGCGTTGTCTTCCATACAAGCAGCAGGCTCAAAGATTGCACTTGAGCAAATCCTAATCAACAGCAATGCACCTCGGTTGCTTCAGTCGTGCTCCGCTGGAGACGTAGCTGGCATCCAGACAGCACTGCAGATGGGGTCAGATGTGCACATGATTGATGATGGTGGCCTTGATGGCTTAATGTATGCATCCCTAAATGGGCATGTGGCTGCCGTTACGGCACTTCTACAGGCAGCGGCCGATGTGCGGGCTGCGGATGGCATGGGCACTACGCCGCTCATGTTTGCTTGCTTGAATGGGCATGTTGGTGTCATGCGGGCGCTGCTACAGGCCAACGCAGATGTACAAGCTCGAAGTAGTGAGGGCTTGACGACACCCTTGATGATGGCTTCAGTCAATGGTCATGTTCCTGCCATTCATGTCTTGGTTGAAGCCGGGGTAGATGTGCTCAGTGTGGAAGCTGTGGGGCGCACAGCTTTAATGGCAGCTTCACAGAGCGGCCATGCATGTGCGGTGGAGGCTTTGATTGCGGCTGGAGCCAATGTACAGGCTGTTGATTCTGAGGGCACTACAGCTTTAATGTTAGGGTCACATGATGGGCATGCTCTTGTGGTGGAGGCTTTGATTGCGGCTGGGGCCGATGTGCAGGCTCTTAATTCTGAGGGCCGCACAGCTTTGATGTTAGCATCGCAGAAAGGGCATGCATGTGTGGTTGAGGCTTTGATTGCGGGTGGGGCCGATGTGCAGGCTGTTGATTCCGAGGGTTCCACAGCCTTGATGTTAGCATCAGAGAAAGGGCATGCCCTTGTGGTGAAGGCGTTGATTGCATCTGGGGCCGATGTGCAGGCTCTTAATTCTCAGGGCAACGCAACTTTGATGTTAGCATCATTGGATGGGCATGCATGTGTGGTTGAGACTTTGATTGCATCTGGAGCCGATGTGCAGGCTGTGGATTCTGAGGGTTGGACAGCTTTGATGTTTGCATCATGGAAAGGGCATGCATGTGTGGCTGAAGCTTTGATTGCTGGTGGGGCCAATGTGCAGGATGTGCACCCTACGGGCATGACAGTGTTGATGATCGCATCAACGAAAGGGCATGCATGTGTGGTTAAGGCTTTGATTGCGGCTGGGGTCGATGTGCAGGCCGTGGATTCTGAGGGTTGGACAGCTTTGAGGTTTGCATCGCAGAAAGGGCATGCATGTGTGGTTGAGGTTTTGATTGCGGGTGGGGCGATTTGCAAGCTGTGGATTTTAAGGGTTGCACAGCTTTGATGTTAGCATCAGAGAAAGGGCATGCCCCTGTGGTGAAGGCTTTGATTGCAGGTGGGGCCGATGTGCAGGCTGTGGATTTTAAGGGTTGGACAGCTTTGATGTTAGCATCAGAGGATGGGCATGCCCCTGTGGTGAAGGCTTTGATTGCGGGTGGGGCTGATGTGCAGGCTGTGGATTCTGAGGGTTGGACAGCTTTGATGTTAGCATCAGAGAAAGGGCATGCATGTGTGGTGAAGGCTTTGATTGCGGGTGGGGCTGATGTGCAGGCTCTTAATTCTGAGGGCCGCACAGCTTTGATGTTTGCATCATGGAAAGGGCATGCATGTGTGGCTGAAGCTTTGATTGCGTGTGGGGCCGATGTGAAGGATGTGCACTCTACGGGCATGACAGTTTTGATGATGGCATCAACGAAAGGGCATGCATGTGTGGCTGAAGCTTTCATTGCGGCTGGGGTCGATGTGCATGCCGTGGATTCTGAGGGTTGGACAGCTTTGATGTATGCATCATTGGCTGGGCATGCATGTGTGGTTGAGGTTTTGATAGCGGGTGGGGCCGATGTGCAGTATGTTGTTTCTGAGGGTTGGACAGCTTTGATGTTTGCATCCTTGCATGGGCATGCAGGTGTGGTGAAGGCTTTGATTGCTGGTGGGGCCGATGTGCAGGCCGTGAGATACACGGGCATGACAGCTTTGATGATGGCATCAATCAATGGGTATGCATGTGTGGTTAACGCTTTGATTGCATCTGGGGCAGATGTGCAGGCTGTGGATTCTACGGGCATGACAGTTTTGATGATGGCATCAACGACAAGACATGCATGTGTGGTTAAGGCTTTGATTGCGTCTGGGGCCGATGTGCAGGCTGTGGATTCTAAGGGTCGCACAGCTTTGATGTTAGCATCAGAGAAAAGGCATGCATGTGTGGTTAAGGCTTTGATTGCCGCCGGGGGCTGTTGATACTATCACTTGTTGGCAACAAAGTACCCAGCAAGAATGTCCAAAACGAGGCGAATGGTTTCCATGCCCTTGTCCTAGGGAAGGGGAGGGTGTTCCCTATGGGATGTGGCGAAGGAGGGGTACTCCCATTGTCAACACATTTTCGTTGAAAAAAAAAAGGGAGATGGATGCACGTTACTTTTACCTTCTTGTGTGTCCCCCATCTTTACACCCATCACCGTGCAAGATCTATTGTATGCACTGCATTTTGGTGTCTGGAGCAAGTATTGGATGCGTTGTGGGGCACATTTGGCGCCCCGAAAGTAGGGTTTTCGTCGGCGACAAGGCAGTGCGTGTGTGTGTTGTGGGGGGAGGGGGTGCAATGGGAAACACGTGTGAGTGAGAACGGGTGGGGAATGCCGCCCCACTTTTACTGCCTAAGAAAATGGGGGTGGTTGGAAGGCCAAAAAGACGTTGCACATAGGCAAATGCTCAAGAGGTCTACAAACATTGTGCCCCTTGATCTCGACTGAAACCTCTCTTTGTACACACAATATTAGTCTTGTAGTCAGTGCCAACATGCATGACATGTCAGCTCATTTTGTCTGTGCTTGCTTGGTCACACAACAGTGTTGGGCAACGTTTGGTGATTTGCCATGCTCGTGCATGTACGTCGCCCCGGTGCTAACGGAAGAGGTCAAAACATGAGACCATGGAATGGAGTGCTTGACCAAAAAGGTAACAACAAAACACACCCCAATGTGATTGCCCTGTGTTCCTAATTTGTCCTGGCCCAAGGGGGAGTGTTAGTGCGCCGGGCATGCGCCGGACCTCTTTTTTTGACAATTCCCCTCCCGTGCCTGTTTTTGCCCCCCCCCCCCCCCAGCAATCAAACAATCTAGAGTACCCTCACGCCATGTCTAAGATTCTGGCCCATCTTTGGCACCCAGTTGATGACGATGACAAGGGTGGTGGTTGGAAGTGGTGGGAGTGACATTTTGTGTTGTTGAATTGTCGTATTTCGGCTTATGCAAGGTGCCTTGCGGGGAAGGTTTGCGGTCTAGTGCGGTCTACTTGGGGGACTTCCCAAGGTGGGGATAAACTTAGGGCTAGAGATAGGATTCTTAATACAAAGGTAGGGTAACTTGCCGTTTATGAAAAAGTGGCCAAATGACGTCCTCAGAGCTGCGCACATCACGGTCGTTCTTAGTGAGTGACATCAGCGGTGAGTTGGCAAAATCTAAGGATTTGCACGCGTGTGTCTCGACCCACGCTACTCAGAAATGCTTTCTTGATTGCGTACCTAGCCTATCTAGCCCATGGAGGGAGAGCATCTTGCCAAGGTGTCTGCTGCCCAAAAGATGAATCACCTCGAAGAGAGGTCGTTGGATCAAGCGCAGGCGCATGCGTCATCCCCCCCCCCTTTTTGGGCGTTGTTCGTGTAGCATACCCCAAGGCATGATATTGGATGTCCAACCCCTTGTAAAATCATTCTTTTGCCCAATAAAATGATCACCCAATGGATTTTTTGATTCTGCGACCTCTATCCCGTGAAACCGGATATCGCTTTTTTGGGGGGGGGGGTTGGGGGGGTCAAAAGTTTGTGCTCAAAAGGATTTGAACCAAGGTGAGGTACAACAAAGGGGGCACCTTAAGCGCAGCGCGCCCGCAGTGCACCCGCAGTGCAACTATTTGGGAGCCTGGCCGTAGCAGAAACCCATACATTGTGGTACTTTGGGCATCATTGTTGTTTGGTAGTCGGTTTTGATGCATTGGGGATTTGGCATTGTTGGATGTCCACCCTGTTTCACCCATTTCTACTTTTTTGCACATATTTTTTACCCATTTCCACCGCATCTACTCTTTTTGTCGGCCGATTGATATGGTGATGCACTTTGAGGGTGCCTGCTACAGGACATCATACTTCCCTCCTCATTTCTCAAGCCCACTTTCTCCATGGGTCTCAGTATTGGGGATGGGGTGTTCTACACTTGCTCCAATGGTCTGCAACCTGCCACGGTGGTTGGGATATCTGAAGATGGACTCCTCCGCTCGGAATACTACCAAGATGGGTTGAGAGTGGTGAATCGGCAATGCAAGATGGAGTCCATCTCCTTTGCCATCCCAAGTTCAGACTCGCCACCTGACTGCCCATCATCGCCACCCAACACACAGTCAAGTTCCCTCCCAAAGGCGCCTGGTCCTCCACCACTGCCACAAGAACCGGGAAGGTTCCCCTCAAGGTCCCCTCCATTTCCAGTTTGGGTCGCCTAGTTCTAAGGGTGTTTCCAAGGGGCGTGCCTAGGGGATCTTCGGGAGGAACATAGTCCAAAAGTAGCGTGCAGTGTGCGCGAAGTGCAAGGATTCCCCCAAAGCTTACAGGTTGACCGGCGCGGCCAGCCGGGAATCGAACCGCTTCCTTGATTGTTGGCGGTTGGTTGCATTACTACTCGACCGTTGACTGTTCTGCTGCACTTTGGGCTCCCCACTACTTGTAGCCGAGTCCGCTAATAAAAAAACCCAAACTGTGTGTTTTTGTCTGCTTATCTGCCTGCCTGCTTGCCTGACTGCCTGCCTGCTTGATTGTTTGCCCAACCAACTGATTGATTGGCTAACTGTCCGCCTCTTTTTGAGGTGCACCACCAAAGGCAAAAAAAATCTTGTTTTGGCTGAATCACGGTCGCGCTTTCGCAAGGGGGTCAATGGCACAATACGCAAAAACAAAGTTGCTCATGGTGTAGAGCACGATCCGCACTACTCAAAACATACAAAGTTTGTACAAAAGCGGCGTATCTAGCCCCACTTACTTGTCTGAAATTTGCGTTCTGCCACATTTGGGGCTTGTTGCACTAAAGGAGGGAGGGTATACTTTTGGTGTATGGGGCATTGCCCCTGCTCTCACATGGGTTCCGTGTCTTCTCCAACGGTGTCCATGGTACCCCACTCCCTTTTCCAACCCCCCTTCCCTTTCCAACCCCCCCCCCCCTCCCGCAATCTACAACTCGGCCATCCCATGTACCCTCGTTGGGGGGCTGGGATTGCAAGGGTGCAGTTGTGGGCATATGGTCGCCCGCTCTTTTTCCACCAAGTTGCAAGTTTTTCAGTTTGCTTTTCCTAGCAATAACTGCTGCAAGCAAGCCCCAGCAAGGGCTGGGGCGTTGGGGTTGATGGCTCTTGTCTCTGGTTGGTGGGTGTCAAGAGAACTGTATGCTTACCAACAGGCCCTTGTTAGGAGACATGAGCTGACTCAAGGCAACAGTAGCATACCCGCATGACTGCCCACAAGCCTTGTCAGCAAAGAAAGAAACCGAGGTCTGGTGTGCAGCATCCAGCCCTAATGCTGCTTGGCACAACATCAGCCGATTACAGAGATGGAGGATGGCCTCCAGAAAACAGGAACAAGTGTTTTGCACCGGAGGTATCTGATGGATTCTTCCCCCTTTAATAAGCCAATCTCTAGTGGGGATCGGTCTGCTATTGTTTTGCACCAAATATATTGCTTGTCTGCCGAGTTGATAATGCACCCTTTTTTGGGTTGTTGCACGGTCATCCTCTGCAGTATCGCTACCGGGGCACCTTACACATGCATTGCACACGCACGCGTGTGCATCCCGTGCGATTTGCGCATAAGTATGGGCTTGTCTAAGCACGTGCACCCCTTCACACCGCATTTTCCTGCACCTTGCCCGTGCTTCTTTTGTAAGGGGGTGGGCACTTTTGCTGTTGTTGTTTGCACATTGGGAGGGGGTGGCAGGGCTGTAGCTTATCCTATCAATTCAGCATTCCGCCACAGCACGGACCCGCAAGGGAGACATTTGGTGCCGCACTCAGGGCCGTTGCCGCATGCCACGACCCTATGAAAGGTGCAGTGAAACATGCGGCATATGCATGTGCCACACCGCTCGTCCTTTGATGTAATGTCCTTTGTGTCTTACATACGGCCACCGCAGATTATTATTCTTCTTACTCTAAATGATTGCAGATTTCCTCCCTGAGTTGCTGCTGCACATTGCCGACTTTTTGCAGTCGCCAGTCGTTAGTTACATTTGCCATTCAACATGGAGGCGTCTGCAGGGCCGGCATTTGGTCTGCAAGGCCAATTGTATGAATGTAGGACGCCTCATGCAGCTCAAGGACGACGTTCGGATCCGGACACTTTCCCTTCGTTGTTGCGGGGGGCCGCTCGACACTGCAGCTCTTGCGGCGTTGAAGGATGTGCCAAACCTGGAATCTCTCCATTTGGATTTGGCTGGGTGCCTTATAACGAACTCCGGTGCAACACACCTTTCGCAATTGAAACAGGCGCCGAAGCTCACCATGCTTGATTTGAATCTTGCAGGGAATGCAATAGAGGTCGAGGGTGTGGAAGCACTAGCAAACTTGAAGGATGCAGTTGCATTGAGGCGTCTGAGGTTGAACCTTCAAAACAATGCATTCAACCTGCACCGCGCCGTAGTAGCGTTGTCTTCCATACAAGCAGCAGGCTCAAAGATTGCACTTGAGCAAATCCTAATCAACAGCAATGCACCTCGGTTGCTTCAGTCGTGCCTCAGTGGAGACGTAGCTGGCATCCAGACAGCACTGCAGATGGGGTCAGATGTGCACATGATTGATGATGATGGCCTTGATGGCTTAATGTATGCATCCCTAAATGGGCATGTGGCTGCCGTTACGGCCCTTCTACAGGCAGCGGCCGATGTGCGGGCTGCGGATGGCATGGGCACTACGCCGCTCATGTTTGCTTGCTTGAATGGGCATGTTGGTGTCATGCGGGCGCTGCTACAGGCCAACGCAGATGTACAAGCTCGAAGTAGTGAGGGCTTGACGACACCCTTGATGATGGCTTCAGTCAATGGTCATGTTCCTGCCATTCATGTCTTGGTTGAAGCCGGGGTAGATGTGCTCAGTGTGGAAGCTCTGGGGCGCACAGCTTTAATGGCAGCTTCACAGAGCGGCCATGCATGTGCGGTGGAGGCTTTGATTGCGGCTGGAGCCAATGTACAGGCTGTTGATGCTGAGGGCACTACAGCTTTAATGTTAGGGTCACATGATGGGCATGCTCTTGTGGTGGAGGCTTTGATTGCGGCTGGGGCCGATGTGCAGGCTGTGGATTCTGAGGGTTGGACAGCTTTGATGTTAGCATCGCAGAAAGGGCATGCATGTGTGGTTGAGGCTTTGATTGCGGGTGGGGCCGATGTGCAGGCTGTTGATTCCGAGGGTTGGACAGCTTTGATGTTTGCATCTGGGAAAGGGCATGCCCCTGTGGTGAAGGCTTTGATTGCGTCTGGGGCCGATGTGCAGGCTCTTAATTCTGAGGGCAACACAGCTTTGATGTTAGCATCATCGGATGGGCATGCATGTGCGGTGGAGGCTTTGATTGCGGCTGGAGCCAATGTGCAGGCTGTGGATTCTGAGGGCACTACAGCCTTAATGTTAGGGTCACATGATGGGCATGCCCCTGTGGTGAAGGCTTTGATTGCGTCTAGGGCCGACGTGCAGGCTGTGGATTCCGAGGGTAACACAGTTTTGATGTTAGCATCGCAGAAAGGGCATGCATGTGTGGTTGAGGCTTTGATTGCGGGTGGGGCCGATGTGCAGGCTGTTGATTCCGAGGGTTGGACAGCTTTGATGTTTGCATCTGAGAAAGGGCATGCCCCTGTGGTGAAGGCCTTGATTGCGTCTGGGGCCGATGTGCAGGCTCTTAATTCTGAGGGCAACACAGCTTTGATGTTAGCATCATTGGCTGGGCATGCATGTGTGATTGATGCTTTGATTGCATCTGAGGCCGATGTAAAGGCTGTGGATTTTGAGGGTTGGACAGCTTTGATGTTTGCATCATGGAAAGGGCATGCATGTGTGGTTGAAGCTTTGATTGCGTGTGGGGCCAATGTGCAGGATGTGAACTCTACGGGCATGACAGTTTTGATGATGGCATCAATGAATGGGCATGCCCCTGTGGTGAAGGCTTTGATTGCGGCTGGTGTCGATGTGCAGGCTGTGGGATCTGATGGTTGGACAGCTTTGAGGTTCGCATCACAGAAAGGGCATGCATGTGTGGTTGAGGCTTTGATTGCGGGTGGGGCCGATGTGCAGGCTGTTGATTCTGAACGTTGGACAGCTTTGATGTTTGCATCAGAGAAAGGGCATGCCCCCGTGGTTAAGGTTTTGATTGCGGGTGGGGCCGATGTGCAGGCTGTGGATTTTGATGGTCGGACAGCTTTGATGTTAGCATCCGAGAAAGGGCATGCATGTGTGGTGAAGGCTTTGATTGCGGGTGGGGTCGATGTGCAGGCTGTTAATTCTGAGGGCCTCACAGCTTTGATGTTTGCATTTGAGAAAGGGCATGCCCCTGTGGTGAAGGCTTTTATTGCGGGTGGGGCCGATGTGCAGGCTCTTTCTTTTGAGGCCTGCACATCCTTGATGTTTGCATCCTTGAATGGGCATGCTCTTGTGGTTGAGGCTTTGATTGCGTCTGGGGCCGATGTGCAGGCTGTGGATTGTGAGGGTTGCACAGCTTTGATGTTAGCATCAGAGAAAGGGCATGCCCCTGTGGTTAAGGCTTTGATTGCCGCCGGGGGCTGTTGATACTATGACTTGTTGGCGACAAAGTACCCAGCAAGAATGTCCAAAACGAGGCGAATGGTTTCTATGCCCTTGTCCTAGGGAAGGGGAGGGTGTTCCCTATGGGATGTGGCGAAGGAGGGGTACTCCCATTGTCAACACATTTTCGTTGAAAAAAAAAAAGGGAAATGAATGCACGTTACTTTTCCCTTCTTGTGTGTCCCCCATCTTTACACCCATCACCGTGCAAGATCTATTGTATGCACTACATTTTGGTGTCTGGAGCAAGTATTGGATGCGTTGTGGGGCACATTTGGCGCCCCGAAAACAGGGTTTTCGTCGGCGACAAGGCAGTGCGTGTGTGTGTTGTGGGGGAAGGGGGTGCAATGGGAAACACGTGTGAGTGAGAACGGGTGGGGAATGCCGCCCCACTTTTACTGCCTAAGAAAATGGGGGTGGTTGGAAGGCCAAAAAGACGTTGCACATAGGCAAATGCTCAAGAGGTCTACAAACATTGTGCCCCTTGATCTCGACTGAAACCTCTCTTTGTACACACAATATTAGTCTTGTAGTCAGTGCCAACATGCATGACATGTCAGCTCATTTTGTCTGTGCTTGCTTGGTCACACAACAGTGTTGGGCAACGTTTGGTGATTTGCCATGCTCGTGCATGTACGTCGCCCCGGTGCTAACGGAAGAGGTCAAAGCATGAGACCATGGAATGGAGTGTTTGACCAAAAAGGTAACAACAAAACACACCCCAATGTGATTGCCCTGTGTTCCTAATTTGTCCTGGCCCAAGGGGGAGTATTAGTGCGCCGGGCATGCGCCGGACCTCTTTTTTTGACAATTCCCCTCCCGTGCCTGTTTTTGCCCCCCCCCCCCCCCCCAATCAAACAATCTCGAGTACCCTCACGCCATGTCTAAGATTCTGGCCCATCTTTTGCACCTAGTTTATGACTATGACAAGGGTGGTGGTTGGAAGTGGTGGGAGTGACATTTTGTGTTGTTGAATTGTCGTATTTCGGCTTATGCAAGGTGCCTTGCAGGGAAGGTTTGCGGTCTAGTGCGGTCTACTTGGGGGACTTCCCAAGGTGGGGATAAACTTAGGGCTAGAGATAGGATTCTTAATACAAAGGTAGGGTAACTTGCCGTTTATGAAAAAGTGGCCAAATGACGTCCTCAGAGCTGCGCACGTCACGGTCGTTCTTAGTGAGTGACATCAGCGGTGAATTGGCAAAATCTAAGGATTTGCACGCGTGTGTCTCGACCCACGCTACTCAGAAATGCTTTCTTGATTGCGTACCTAGCCTACCTAGCCCATGGAGGGAGAGCATCTTGCCAAGGTGTCTGCTGCCCAAAAGATGAATCACCTCGAAGAGAGGTCGTTGGATCAAGCACAGGCGCGTGCGTCATTCCCCCCCCCCCCTTTTGGGGGGCTGTTCGTGTAGCATACCCCAAGGCATGATATTGGATGTCCAACCCCTTGTAAAATCATTCTTTTGCCCAATAAAGTGATCACCCAATGGATTTTTTGATTCTGAGACCTCTATCCCGTGAAACCGGATATCGCTTTTGGGGGGGGGGGGGTTGGGGGGGTCAAAAGTTTGTGCTCGAAAGGATTTGAAACAAGGTCAAGTACAACAAAGGGGGCACCTTAAGCGCAGCGCGCCCGCAGTGCACCCGCAGTGCTACTATTTGGGAGCCTGGCCCTAGTAGAAACCCATACTTTATGGTACTTTGGGCATTATTGTTGTTTGGTAGTCGGTTTTGATGCATTGGGGATTTGGCATTGTTGGATGTCCACCCTGTTTCACCCATTTCTACTTTTTTGCACATATTTTTTACCCATTTCCACCGCATCTACTCTTTTTGTCGGCCGATTGATATGGTGATGCACTTTGAGGGTGCCTGCTACAGGACATCATACTTCCCTCCTCATTTCTCAAGCCCACTTTCTCCATGGGTCTCAGTATTGGGGATGGGGTGTTCTACACTTGCTCCAATGGTCTGCGACCTGCCACGGTGGTTGGGACAGCTGAAGATGGACTCCTCCGCTCGGAATACTACCAAGATGGGTTGAGAGTGGTGAATCGGCAATGCAAGATGGAGTCCATCTCCTTTGCCATCCCAAGTTCAGACTCGCCACCTGACTGCCCATCATCGCCACCCAACACACAGTCAAGTTCCCTCCCAAAGGCGCTTGGTCCTTCACCATTGCCACAAGAACCGGGAAGGTTCCCCTCAAGGTCCCCTCCATTTCCAGTTTGGGTTGCCTAGTCCTAAGGGTGTTTCCAAGGGGCGTGCCTAGGGGATCTTCGGGGGGAACATAGTCCAAAAATAGCGCGCAGTGTGCGCGAAGTGCAAGGATTCCCCCAAAGCTTACAGGTTGACCGGCACGGCCAGCCGGGAATCGAACCGCTTACTTGATTCTTGGCGGTCGGTTGCATTACTACTCGACCGTTGACTGTTCTGCTGCACTTTGGGCTCCCCACTACTTGTAACCGAGTCCGCTAATAAAAAAACCCAAACTGTGTGTTTTTGTCTGCCTGTCTGCCTGCCTGCTTGCCTGACTGCCTGCCTACTTGATTGTTTGCCCAACTAACTGATTTGGGGCCTGTTGCACTAAAGGAGGGAGGGTATACTTTTGGTGTATGGGGCATTGCCCCTGCTCTCACATGGGTTCCGTGTCTTCTCCAACGGTGTCCATGGTACCCCACTCCCTTTTCCAACCCCCCTTCCCTTTCCAACCCCCCCTCCCCTCCCGCAATCTACAACTCGGCCATCCCATGTACCCTCGTTGGGGGGCTGGGATTGCAAGGGTGCAGTTGTGGGTATATGGTCGCCCGCTCTTTTTCCACCAAGTTGTAAGTTTTTCAGTTTGCTTTTCCTAGCAATAACTGCTGCAAGCAAGCCCCAGCAAGGGCTGGGGCGTTGGGGTTGATGGCTCTTGTCTCTGGTTGGTGGGTCCCAAGAGAACTGTGTGCTTACCAACAGGCCCTTGTTAGGAGACATGAGCTGACTCAAGGCAACAGTAGCATACCCGCATGACTGCCCACAAGCCTTGTCAGCAAAGAAAGAAACCGAGGTCTGGTGTGCAGCATCCAGCCCTAATGCTGTTTGGCACAACATGAGCCGATTACAGAGATGGAGGATGATGCCCGTGGCAAAGACGCGAAATGGCTATTTCCACCAATAAAGGCCTAGTGAATGGGCCGGTACACAACATGATGATGCAGCTTTTCACCCCGGGCAGCTCAAAAATCGAAGTTTTCAAACTTTGTTTTTTTGACATTCTGACCACTCAAAATGATCATCCAAGGTATGTAAAGCATGTTTCAGGCCGTGTTTACATGTTTTTCACCCTATTTGGGTATTGGCCGCATGGGGGGGGGGTCTCCCAAGAGATTGGTACACAACGTGCTTATGCAGTTTTTCACCCTAGGCAGCTCAAAAATCGAAGTTTTCGAAATCTGTTTTAATAATATTGTGGCCACCTAAAATGACCATCCAAGGTATGTAAAGCATGTTTAAGGCCGTATTTACATGTTTTTCAACCTATTTGGGTATTAGGTCGGGGGGGGGGGGGTCCCAAGGGATGGGTACACAACGTGCTCATGCAGCTTTTCACCATGGCCAGCTAAAAAATCGAAGTTGTTTTTATGATATTGTGGCCACCTAAAATGACCATCCAAGCTATGTAAAGCATGTTTTAGGCCGCATTTACATGTTTTTCACCCTATTTGGGTATTAGGTTTGGGGGGGGGGGGTCCTCCCAAGGGATTGGTACACGACCTGCTTATGCAGTTTTTCACCCTGGGCAGCTCAAAAATCGAAGTTTACGAAACTTATGTTTTTGATATTGTGATCACCTAAAATGACCATCCAAGCTATGTAAAGCAAATTTACCTTGTATTTATATAGTTTTTACCCTATTTAGGGTGTGTTTTGCCTGGGGTAGATTCTCTGCGAGGTGGACTTGCCGAAGGCAATAGAATTTTGGTGAAAGAAACTTACCATCACACACATGCAATCTTAGTCCCATGTGTCTCATGGATCCAAGGCAAAATGCTTGGTTCCGTGACACCACAGACACATCTGATGCAAGTTGGCAAAATAAAGAAGTGATACTGCGCTAGTTGACACACAAAGCAAAAGTAGCTAGCATGTTGAGCTGGCGACGTTCATTAGGTATACACGATGTGTCTGTTGCCAGAAGGATTGCGGCCATATGAGACACAACACCCAATTGCAACCAACCCACAATACGCGGAAACCCAATTTTTTGTCGCTTTTTGCACCAAAAATGCAATACACCATGCATACCCCTACCTGTGTCCACTTTGAGCCCGATAACAGCATCAATGACCGGCGTGCACACATGTGGCTCCCCAGCCCAGATCTTTAGCACACATTCTCCGTCAATGATAGATGAAACGAGCGGAATAAGTGGCTCGAGAAACACCGTGGCGATCTGATGACAATGAATGTCATCATAGCGCGCTTTGTACCACGCCAACACATCAAACGACCAAGAACCAAAAGGGGGGGGGCTGTGAAAGTTCTACCATGTGAAGCATTCACTATCCCGCCAAGAACCATTCACTTGCCCACGGGGCTACGCCACAGTGTCGGCTGATCCATGGTAATCACGGCACCACCATCGGCTACAACGAACCAACCACCGGTGGTGTGGTGTGGTGGGGGTTGATGAGCGTCCTATGGACTGTGCCCATTTGCCAGCAACCACCCACTTGCCCACGGGGCTACACCACAATTTTAGCTGATGCATGGTAATCACCCCACACCCATCAATTACAATGAACCAATCACCGATGGTGTGGTGTGGTGGGGGTAGATGAGTACATTTGACTTTGCCCATTTGCACAACTCAAACGGTAAAAATAACGGCATCTTGGGAAGGTGGGGGGGCTTTCTAAGAAATCCAACGGCGTGGGGGTTTTTGGAACCCCCCCCCCCTTTGTAAAAATTGTTTGTGGGGTTTTTTTGAGGGTTTTTTTCGACGCAGACACACCATGTCTGCGAAAAAATCACCTCGCAGAGGTTGTTAGATCAAAGCCAGGCAGGCGTATATATGGGGAAAACGCCACATACCCCCCCATTTGGGCCTATTCGCGTACCCTACCCCAAGGGGTTGAATTTTTAGTTTAACCCCTTGTAAAATCATTATTTTGTCCAATAAACGCATCCCCCACTGAGTTTTTGGTCCGGACTTCCCCAGACGCCCCCCAACTTGAAACCCACTTTTTAGGGGGGGGGTGGGGGGGAGTCAAAAATGTCGAAAAAATGACCCCCCCTTTTTTTGGGTCCAAAATCATGAATCTTTTGGTTTTTTTCGATTTTGAGCCGAAAAAGTGTTTCCGGGTCCCGACTCCATAGGGTTTGTATGGGGCGGAGTGGGACGAGCGCTAATGCAGTTTATGCACTTTTCAGCCATTTATGCTATGTTGGCGGTTTTGGCAACCTCGGTGAACCCGTGGTACCCACCCTGAGGGGTGCGAGTGGGGATGTTGTGACAGTATATGCCTACTAGGATACGAGAGGACGTTTTTTGCACTCTGTAGCCTTGCTTATGGCCGTTCACAACCCGTGCCAAAGACACAAAATGACTGTTTCCACCAATAATGGCCTAGTGAATGGGGAGGTACACAACCTGCTTATGCAGCTTTTCAACCCGGGCAGCTCAAAAATCGAATTTTTCGAAACTTGTTTTTTTGATATTGTGACCACTCAAAATGACCATCCAAGCTATGTAAAGCATGTTTTAGGCCGTATTTACGTGTTTTTCACCCTATTTGGGTATCAGGTCGGGGGGGGGGGGGGGGGGCTCCCAAGGGACGGGTACACAACCTGCTTATGCAGTTTGTCACCGTGGGCAGCTCAAAAATCGAAGTTTTTGAAACTTGTTTTTCTGATATTGTGACCACCTAAAATGATCATCCAAGGTATGTAAAGCATGTTTTAGGCCGTATGTACATCTTTTTCACCGGGGGAGGGGGGGGGGTCTCCCAAGGGATTGGTACACAACTTGCTAGTGCAGTTTTTCACCCTGGGCAGCTCAAAAATCGAAGTTTTCGAAACTTGTTTTTTTGATACCGTGATCACTCAAAATGATCATCCAAGGTATGTAAAGCATTTTTTAGTTGGTATTTATGTAATTTCCAGCCTATTTTGGCCGTGTGCTGCTCGCGGTAGATTCTCTGCGAGGTGGACTTGCCGAAGGCAATAGAATTTTTTTTGGTGGTATTTTTTTTGACATTTTGTCCTTGACCCCAATGCAATCACTTTTGATTTCGTCCCCTTTGCTAGGGACCCCCGAGAATACAAGGGTGATGTAGCATTTCGCCCTCTTTTGGGCTCCGAGAAGGCAGGGCTGAGGCAGCCACTTCTGATTTTGTCCCCCTTTGTTTGGGGATCCCCGAAAATGCAGGGGTGATATAGCATTTCTGCCCACTAGTGGGCCCCCGAGAAGGCATGTGTGAGGCAACCACTTCTGATTTCTGCCCACTTGTGGGCCCCCAAGAAGGCAAGGGTGAAGTAGCCAATTCTGATTTTGTCCCCCTCTGTTCCGGGGATCCCCGAGAATGCAATGGTGACATAGATTTTCCGCCCACTTGTGGGCCCCCAAGAAGGCAAGGGTCAGGCAGCCATTTTTGATTTTGTCCCCCTTTGTTTGGGGATCTCCCGGAATGCAAGGGTGATGTAACAATTACGTGCACTTGTGGGCCCCTGCGAAGGTAGGGGTGAGGTAGCTTTTCTGATTTTGTCCCCCTTTTGTGGGGATCTCCAACAATAAAGGAGTGATAGGAGTGATGTAGCTTTTCTGCCCTTTTTGGGACCCTTGAGAAGGCAAGGGTGAGGTAGCCAGTTCTGATTTTGTCGCCCTTTGTTTGGGGATCCCCGAGAATGCAGGGGTGACATAGCATTTCTGCCCTGTCTTGGGTCTCCAAGAAGGCAGGCGTGAGGCAGCCAGTATTGATTTTGTCCCCCTTTGTTTGGGGATGCCCGAGAAAACTGTGGTGGTGTAGCATTTCCACCCACTTGTGGGCCCCCGAAAAAGGCATGTGTGAGGTAGCCAATTCTGATTTTGCCCCCCTTTGTTTGGGGATCCCCAAGAATGCAGGGTTGATGTAGCATTTCCCCTCACTTGTGGGCCCCCGAGAAGGCAAGGGTGAGGTAACCAATTCTGATTTTGTCCCCCTTTGTTGGGGTATCGCCAAAAATGCGGGGTTGATGGACCATTTCTGCCCACTTGTCGGCCCCCGAGAAGGCATGTGTGAGGTAGCCATGTGTGATTTTGTCCCCCTTTGTTTGGGGATCGCCGAGAATGCAGGGGTGATGTAGCATTTCCGCCCACTTGTGGGAACCCACAAAGGCTAGCTTGAGGTATCCACTTTTGATTTTGTCCCCGTTTGTTTGGGGATCTCCCACAATGCAAGGGTGATTTAGCATTTACGCCCACTTGTGGGCATCGAGAAGGTAGGCTTGGGGTCGCCCTTTCTGATTTTGCCCCCCCTTTTTGGGGGATCCCCAACAATACAGGGGTAATGTAGCATTTCTGCCCTTTTTGGGGCCCCTGAGAAGGTAGGGCTGAGGTAGCCACTTTCGATTTTGTCGCCCTTTCTTTGGGGATCCCCAAGAATGCAGGGGTGGCATAGCATTGCCGCCCTCTCTTGGGTCTGCAAGAAGGCAAGGGTGAGGTAGCCACTTCTGATTTTATCCCGCTTTGTTTGGGGATCCCCTAGAATCTAGGGGTGACCTAGGTTTCCGCCGTCTTTTGGGCCCCCGAGAAGGCAGGGGTGAGGCAGCCACGCTTGATTTTGTCCCCTTTTGTTTAGGGATCCCCCCGAATGCAGGGGTGATGTGGCATTTCCGCCATCTTTTGGGACCCTGAGAAGGCAAGGGTAGGGCTTTTTTTGGGGATCTCCGAGGATGCACGGGTGATGTAGCATTTCCGCCGACATGCTGGGCCCCGAGAAGGTAGGGGTGAGGTAGCCACTTTGATTTCGTCTGCCTTTGTTTGGGGATCCCCAAGAATGCAAGGGTGGGGTAGCATTTCCGCCCACTTGTGGGCCCCGGAGGTGGCGGGGGTGAGGCAGCCAATTCCGATTTTTCCCCCGACCCCTTTGTTTGGGGATCCCTGAGAATGCAGGGGTGATGTAGCATTTCTGCCCTCTTTGGGGCCCCTGAAAAGTCAGGGGTGAGGTAGCCGCTGTTGATTTTGTCCCCCTTGCTTTGGGGATCCCAGAGAAGGCAGCGAACGCCCTGGACTGACCGGGGCACACCCCAGAGTAACCAGCACACGCCTTAGGCTAATCAGGGCACGCCTCGGAGTAACCGGGGCAACCCCGGAGTAACAAGGGCGCGCCCCGCACTGACCAGGCCGCCCCGTAGTAAGGGAGTGGTGCGCTAGCACTTGGACCCATTCCTGGGTGTCACGCCGAAGTGTGCACCTCTGATAATGGTATCGGCTCCATTACTGGGGCTCCCCCTCATCCCCAACACCTGGGGGCGGAATCCGGGTTACTAAGGCAGCCGTAGGCTGCCCACTAGCACTAGGTGGTTTTTTTCATGCATCGGGGTTGCCCCCCGGCGAGCATTACTCAAAGCGGCATAACCACAGGCAAGAGAGCGTTCATGGCAAACCGAAGTCCAAAACAGAGACAGTGCATATGCAACAATAGTATAAAAACCTCATCTTGTTTTGGTCTAGGCGCTGTGAGTATTTCATCCTTGGTGCAGAGCACTGCCCTACTTGGCACCAGAGGCCATAAGGAAACCTGAACACCTCTCGAGGTGCGTGAGACCCGAGTAGCGTGCAAGAAAAAATAGAGAACAAGCACTAGGTGTTTGTGTGGGCCCCCTGCTTGTGCATGCACACCCCATCGATTCGCCCGTTGCTTGCTTACCCTGATTTCATGTCAGCTTCGGATTGTCTAATGTTTCCTCCGTCTTGCACTGTTGGTTGAGCATGCAGGAAGAAGCCTCTGTTTTTTCCTCGTGCAGGGAGTTCATTATGCTCGGGAGGGTGTGTAAATTGGGTGGGTGGGTGCCCAATACCCCGGATGGGGGACTGGGCCTAATATGGACGGCAAGCACACCACGTAGCCCCCCCCCCCATAGCCAAAACCAGGTGAACTCTTGGGTGGCACCCCCCCATGGGCCTCGTGGGTATAGGGCGGTCCAAGGGGAGGAACCGCACACACATAGTTGGGTATAGGAAAGCTTGGGTGCCCCCACCCGCTGTAGGACTATAGGGAGCCATAGGGGTACAAGGGGGCCCAAGGGACACCCCCCCAAACACAACAGCACAAATTCAGTGTGCATATTGCACGCTTGTGCCCATTAGTTTTTTGTCAATCCCTCCATGGGTATGCCGGGTTTTGCGAGGGGGGTGTAATGGGCACGCGCATGCATAGGAGAGGAGCACACGCCCACACCGCACACACAACGCACACGCAACAACGCAAAGATGTAATGCTAGGTTGCTATTGTGAATTTGACATACTGCTATTGTACATCTGGAGTATATCGCATTTTTAATTCGAACTCAGAGTTCCGGAATCGGAGGACTTCCTCAATAAATCCTGATCTTGGGTTTGTTGCTGTGCTCTCTGGGATTGGGGTTATCAATTTCTGAGACATCAAGGCATTCGAGAAAACTACCAGTGAACCAGAGGAAAAAGAATAGGCGCAACTCTTGGAGTATTACAGATTCTGACAGCAGATTTTAAAAGATAGTAAACTTTTAGGTGCAAAATGATTGAAATTTGCCTAGAGGTATGCCCTCGGAGTTGCAAGATCCCTTTGAGAGGCGAACCCTTTGGGTGTGGTCTTCTTTGTGGTGAGCTGGCATGGGTGTGGCTGGAGTAACCGGGGCGCCCCGGAGTAACCGGGGCACGTCCCGGACTGCCCGGGCCCAACCAAATTTTTGGGTTAGGTGTGTGGGTGTTTCTGAGCCCCTTTTCCGCAGCCGCCCACACATACCCCTTTACCTTGTGACATATAGATGGATGTTTTTTTGGAATCGGTTTCTTTTCAGCCCACAGCACATGTGCTTTTTTCCTGAACCCCACACTAACAGGCTACAATACACTGTGTGCCCCCACTTCTGATTTTGTCCCCCTTTGTTTGGGGATCCCCCCGAATGCAGGGGTGAGGCAGCATTTCCCCCCACTTGTGGGCCCCCGAGAAGGCAAGGGTGAGGCAGCCACTTCTGATTTTGTCCCCCTTTTTTTTGGGGATCCCCGAGAATGCAGGGGTGATGTAGCATTTCTGCCCTCTTTTGGGCCCCCAATTCGGAGAAGCCATGTGTGAGGTAGCCACTTCTGATTTTGTCCCCCTTTGTTTAGGGATCCCCAAGAATGCAAGGGTGATGTCGCATTTCCGCCCACTTGTGGGCCTCCGAGAAGGCAGGGCTGAGGCAGCCACTTCTGATTTCGTCCCCCTTTGTTTGGGGACCTCCGAGAATGCAGGGGTGATGTAGCATTTCTGCCCACTTGTGGGCCTCCGAGAAGGCAGGGCTGAGGCAGCCACTTCTGATTTTGTCCCCCTTTGTTTGGGGATCCCCGAGAATGCAGGGGTGATGTAGCATTCTGCCCTCTTTTGGGCCCCCGTTTCAGAGAAGGCATGTGTGAGGTAGCCACTTCTGATTTTGTCCCCCTTTGTTTAGGGATCCCCAAGAATGCAAGGGTGATGTCGCATTTCCGCCCACTTGTGGGCCTCCGAGAAGGCAGGGCTGGGGCAGCCACTTCTGATTTTGTCCCCCTTTGTTTGCGGACCTCCGAGAATGCAGGGGTGCTGTAGCATTTCTGCCCACTTCTGGGCCTCCGAGAAGGCAGGGCTGAGGCAGCCACTTCTGATTTCGTCCCCCTTTGTTTGGGGATCCCCGAGAATGCAGGGGTGATGTAGCATTTCTGCCCTCTTTTGGGCCCCCGATTCAGAGAAGGCATGTGTGAGGTAGCCACTTCTGACTTTGTCCCCCTTTGTTTGGGGATCCCTAGGAATGCAAGGGTGATGTCGCATTTCCGCCCACTTCTGGGCCTCCAAGAAGGCAGGGCTGAGGCAGCCACTTCTGATTTCGTCCCCCTTTGTTTGGGGATCCCCGATAATGCAGGGGTGATGTAGCATTTCCGCCCACTTTTGCGCCCCCAAGAAGGCGAGGCTGAAGCAGCCACTTCTAGTTTTGTTCCCCTTTGTTTGGGGATCCCCAAGAATGCAACGGTGATGTAGCATTTTCGCCCACTTGTGGGCCCTGGAGGTGGCGGGGGTGAGGCAGCCAATTCCGATTTTTCCCCCGACCCCTTTGTTTGGGGATCCCTGAGAATGCAGGGGTGATGTAGCATTTCTGCCCTCTTTGGGGCCCCTAAAAAGGCAGGGGTGAGGTAGCCGCTGTTGATTTTGTCCCCCTTGCTTTGGGGATCCCAGAGAAGGCAGCGAACGCCCTAGACCGACCGGGGCACGCGCCGGAGTAACCAGCACACGCCTTAGGCTAATCAGGGCACGCCTTGGAGTAACCGGGGCAACCCCGGAGTAACAAGCGCGCGCCCCGCACTGACCAGGCCGCCCCGGAGTAAGGGAGTGGCGCGCTAGCACTTGGACCCATTCCTGGGTTTCACGCTGAAGTGTGCACCTCTGATAATGGTATCGGCTCCATTACTGGGGCTCCTCCTCATCCCCAATACCTGGGGGCGGAATCCGGGTCACTGAGGCAGCCGTAGGCTGCCCACTAGCACTAGGTGGTTTTTTTGATGCATCGGGGTTGCCCCCCGGCGAGCATTACTCAAAGCGGCATAACCACGGGCAAGAGAGCGTTCATGGCAAACCGAAGTCCAAAACAGAGACAGTGCATATGCAACAATAGTATAAAAACCTCATCCTGTTTTGGTCTAGGCGCTGTGAGTGTTTCATCCTGGGTGCAGAGCACTACCCTATTTGGCACCAGAGCCAGAAGGAAACCTGAACACCTCTCGAGGTGCGTGAGACCCGAGTAACGTGCAAGAAAAAATAGAGAACAAGCACTAGGTGTTTGTGTTGGCCCCCTGCTTGTGCATGCACACCCCATCGATTCGCCCGTTGCTTGCTTACCCTGATTTCATTGTCAGCTTCGGATTGTCTAACGTTTCCTCCGTCTTGCACTGTTGGTTGCGCATGCACGAAGAAGCCTCTGTTTTTTCCTCGTGCAGGGAGTTCATTATGCTCGGGAGGGTGTGTAAATTGGGTGGGTGGGTGCCCAATACCCCGGGTGGGCGACTGGGCCGCCTAATATGGACGGCAAGCACACCACGTAGCCCCCCCCCCCCCAGCCCAAACCAGGTGAACTCTTGGGTGGCACCCCCCCATGGGCCTCGTGGGTATAGGGCGGTCCAAGGGGAGGAACCGCACACACATAGTTGGGTATAGGAAAGCTTCTTAGCCCACGCAAACTGCACCCCCTTTTGGAAGAGAAGGACCTAAAAAATGACCGCCCGAAAAACTATTTTTTTTGGACATTTGCAGCACACATGACCCAGATACCACCGAAAAAATACAATTTTACCCAATTTGCTGCTTTTTTCCACTTTTTGTTTATTAAAATAACTATTATTTTGTCTAATTTGAAGGGTGTGTTTTACCAATCTTGTCGTTTTTGTATTTCAAAACCCA
This sequence comes from Eutreptiella sp. 'Long Island Sound 2002', assembly GCA_964036045.1. Lineage (NCBI taxonomy): Eukaryota > Euglenozoa > Euglenophyceae > Eutreptiales > Eutreptiaceae > Eutreptiella > Eutreptiella sp. 'Long Island Sound 2002'. Next base: position 4,754,745 of record OZ038396.1, on the reverse strand, counting down.
ACTGGTGTGTGCCTGTTCGGGAGCTCATTTTCAAAAATGACATTCTGTGGGTCTCCAGTTGCACCTATGTTTGTCCTGCGAAATAAATTGCTTTTTTATGTCCCTGAGTGCGCGAGGCCTCGCGCACTCAAGGTCATGGAAACAGTTGTGTACAGAAGGCAACAAAAACAGGACAGGAAGTGCACAACATACAAACACTGAAATAAAAGCTCGGCAAAAATGTACAAGCCCTTAAGGGCATATAATTGCATTCGCGTCGAAGGCGAGTGCGCGAGGCCTCGCGCACACATGACTGCAAAAAGAGGCGAAACACTTGGGTTAATGGTGACTTATTTCTTCTTCGGTCCAGCAACCTTAGCCAACCTGGAACCCAGGCTTCTTGCCACCGCACTTGTCCCACTTGGAGAGGCAACGGTACCACGAAACGGCTGGGCACCAGAACGCGAGGGCGGCTTGAACTCTGCACTAGCGGTGGCAGCAGTCTGCGCTTTCTTCTTCGGCTGTTCCTTACCAGATTCGGGGCTTGCATCGAAGTGAGCGGCGGGTGCCCGCTTGCGCTTCTGCTGGGTCTCCAGTACTTGCTCCGGATCCTCTTCTTCCTCCTCCTCGTCGGCATCGTCGTCGTCTGATTCCGCGGGCTTGTCCGATTCTTTCTCTTTTCCTTTTGCCTGCTTCTTGCTACTCGAGGGGGTTCCCTTTCCGGCTGCAGTACCCTGAGTTGGTATAACTTTGGCAGTCTTCTTCACCTTGGCTTGCATTGGCAAGGTAGGTGCAGGCGCAACAGGCTCAGTGTCGTCAGCGAGGGCCTCAGTCACGACATCTTCCTGGACGGCCTCTGCAGCATGCACCTGCTGGTGCCCTTCATGCCCTCGGTTGCTGTCCAAAACCCACAGTGGAATGCCACGCTGAAGCCACTCTTCTTGAGTATCCCAAGTTGCAGTTGTTGCTCCCTGCTCCGTCTGATCAGCCTCCAACATGTACCGCATGATGATTGCATGCTGCAGAGCACCTCCAACGGCATTCCCAAGGTCCTTTTGCTTGATCGCTGACACAGCCAGAAACGCCACTTTAGTTCGGAGGTGGGACATCGCAATCTTTGCGGCCATGGCAGGCGTGTCGTCCACAACAACCACTGCATCAGCATAACCACTGCCCAAAAGATATTTGTCCAGGTACCACAGCACGTGAATCAGAGGCATGAAACCACCAAGGTTCTTGTTCTGCATCTCTTCGAAATGTCCAGCGGAATACGACACATAGTTCGGCAACTGTAAATGTGATGTATAAAGCCGAATAACGGAGGCAGCAGTGCGCGAGGCCTCGCGCACACAACGGCATCGTAACAGGCGAAAGAAGCAGATATACCTGCTTATCCCAGCGACTCGTTGTTCCGATCCACATACAGTGCTCGTCGAACTGATACGTACTGCTGGTCACGGGACCCGATAACCAAGAGTATACCGGCAACCGAACATGGTAGAATGGCACTGTGGTTGGATCCTTGTCCTTCTCCATACGCCAGAGCCTCTGTATGTCGCGGCCAATACGGTGCACAACATCACCCTCGCCATAGAAAATGACGTCTTTCCCTAGCCTCATCACATCGAACAGCCACTTCGGAACAAATCCTGCAGTGTCATATTCAACGAAAAGGTCAGCGCTGATGACCCACAACGGGTACTGCAGATCCCGGAAACGGGCTGGCGGTGTCTCTTCAATATCCTCAATACGGCAGGCCGTCAAAGCGAATTTGCTCCCTTGCTCGTCCTGCTTGGAGACATTGATCACATCGCCAGTACTCAGCTGTGTCTGTGACGGTGCCAATGATGGTGCCTCAGTCTTCCTTTGCAGTTGTTTCCGCACGGCCAGCGTCTGCGGTAATGGAGGTGCGCCCTTGTCCCCAGTCCGCCACAGAGGTGCATTGGTCAACGTCTTCCATTTTGGCCACGGCGACCGATACTTCGTACTTGTTGCGTCCGGCCAGTAACCCCAATTTCCCAGCCCAATTTTCAGTTGCGGCGTGCCCAGTGCTGCGACTTCTGCTCGGATCTTCGCATCGGCAGCTGTACGGATGTGAAAACGGTGGTTGAGTGCGCGAGCCCTCGCACACTGAAGCTGCGACACTGACGCATACCTGTGGTCTGGTTGACATACTGCTTATTGTCCGGATGGTCAAGATGGAAAATAACCCATTGATCCGTAATCGGCGCGTCAATGTAGTTCTGGGTGGTGCGTAAGGTCGAGTCCTTCATGTTCATGTGCGCACAGACTTTCTGCAATAAGTTCGGTAGATGCAGCCCCTCCAGCTTCTTGAAGGCATTCCTTGTAACTTCCTCTTTCCTGCTCTTAGTCTCGAGGTTCTTCATGCCAGTAACCGCCTCACGACCGCAGTAATACGCCAGGGAGAAGATGTCCCTCCAGTTCTTGAATGTCGAGCCCTGCGAGGGAAAACAGTGTCATGGAGTGCGCGAGGCCTCGCGCACTGTAACCGTGCGATACACGAATACATACTGTGTGTCCTGCTTCCTCCAAAGCCTCGGGTGCAAGAAACGCAGAGTTGACGGCAGCCTGGACAACAGCAATCTTGAACCGCTCGAAATCTTGTGGCTCTTTTTCCCGCTTCTGGTCCTCAATGTACAACAACATGTTGTCCAGCGCCTCGGACAGCGGAATCCACGTCACAGACTGGCTGCTAGCTTGTTGCAATCCTGCAACCTTGGCCCGGATCCCCCAAGGCGTTTCGTACTTCAGATTGTCAACGTAGCAAAACTCCTGCCAGTCCTCCAATTCTTCGCCTTCTGCGAGAAGCAGTTCCTGAATCTTTCTGCATGTTTCTGTGCCATGTTGACCATTCAGAACGTAAAGTGAGCCATCTGCAAAGCAAATCATGTACCGAAGCAAAGAGAAGAAACATCTTCGATCGAACGCGAAGCGAGTCATACCACTATCCTCCCACGCCGTTACGCGCAACGGTCCAGCTGGTGGCAGTGCTTGGTATCCCGTCACTTTCCTGGCAACGTCGTCATAGTTGATGGATCGGATCTGTCCGCGCTCCTTGGTCTTGTCAATTCTCAAATCAGCAATCTTTACCTTCACGGCTTTACCATTCTCCTGCCGCAGCCACTGTTGCACGTCGACTGTGAGCTTCGTCTCCGGTATTGGCTTCTTCTCACCCTTCTTTTTGCGTCCTTTCTTCGGCGTGTCCCCTTGGTCGGTCCCTGGTGACGACTCCATGGCCTCTGCGTCTGGTGCTGGACGTTCTGGCGACCCTCGTTCACTCATGATGCCAAAAAATACCTAAAAAGGGCAAATGGCATGACATGAAACACGGTCATTTGAACTCTGAAATCTGCCGAAACGGTATTTTGCTGGTCGTTTTCGCAAATCTGTTCCACAACTGTCTTTGTTGTGACTTAATCCACGGCACTTAGCGAACTACTCAGTGCGCGAGGCCTCGCGCACTCACATCGCATTACATACCTGTTTTTCGTAACGTTTAGTGCGCGAGGCCTCGCGCACTGCGGGCGTCAGTTACCGCATGTGTTGCCGCACGTTGCGTGTTGCTGCTTCCTGTCTGTCGGCATCAATATCTGTTCTCCGCCCCACAACAGCATCCAGTTTCCGTTTTAGTTGGTTGGTGGGATTTGTTTTCTGGTCAATGAGGGCATCTAGTACGCTGTGACCAAGTAGCCGGTAGTGGTCGTAACCAAGGGGTTGTGTAGGTGAGGGTGGAAATCTCGGTAACCTCCGCGGCCACGAAGTTGCAACGGTGCTGACTCTGTCCGAGTCCCATTCCACATAGGCCATGCAAATCCGGTCTGTCGCCAAAAATCTTGTCAGTCGTTGTCGCATCCTATGTACCAGGTTCTTGGGAACGTTTTGCACCCCCACGCGTTTGCCACCAGGACCAACCTTTAGTAACAAGTAATGGTTTTCCACCTCCTCAACAGTAACAGAACCCGTGTTTCTCGCCTTGTCCCGCACCAACTTGCTCAACATCCCTTCTCCAAACTCCTCTGAGTGTGCCTGACCGGGCAGGTCCTGGTGCCACTTGCTGTTGTACAACAATGTGCACATGATTGTGCGTTCGTACTTCAGTACGGTGTCACACGGTCCTCGACGCAGCCTCCTCAACAGACACAAACTCAACTGCAACACCTCCTGAGCTCGTGACCCTGTACCGTTGTTTTCCCCTGACCAGTTGCATTCCCGTACCACGTGGCCCAAGTACAACAACAACGGGCACCATTCCGACAACAAATGCAGAACTGCGTTTGCCACTGCTGCCCTGTTGGCATGCGCAGTGTCACGACCACTGATCGCGGTTGCAGCTTGTGCCTTGCGCCGATACGGGCGTAGTATTCGGGGTGTGGCAAGCATCAGCGCAGCAATAATAGTTTTTTCCATAACTATCAGTCTGGGGTATGATAGTATGGTGGAACCAGGTCGTAGCAGACCTTTCCGTAGGTAGGTTAGAATAGGCCAGAACACCCGAAAAGTATGAGTAACAACGAACTTGTAGGCATGCCAGACACCGTAAACTACAGGCACGTAACGCAGGTACGCACGCATGTTCCATCGTTGGTTCTTGGCACCGTACAACAACTTTAGTATCCTGTAGTGTATGTTTTCGTCAACCAACAGCGGTAGAACTCTGTTTGTCTGTTGTGCTACGTCCTTTGCAAAGTGTAACAAGTTTAACAGACCAACACCACCAGTTACCTTTTCTTTTGACAGGGCAAACGGGCGCCACACCGGTGCCTGCACAGTCCTTGCATCCCTCCTCACATCCAACGGTGCCCTCACGTTTCCGGTGTCTGGTGCACACCCATCTGCATACCCCATGTCACGCAAAGTCTGGGGGATTCTTCGTTCACGCTATTGCAGAGCCCTTGCGACTGTCGTTATCCGTGCTGCCAGGTCCTCAATTGCTGGATGTCCTGCCCAATACGTGGGCCTCTGCTTCAGTTGAAGTACTGCCATTGCAGTACAGTTTTGCGACCGGTCACTTTCGTCTGGGTGTGTCGTGTATTCTGCCCGGTACCAGTTGTCTATCCACAGCACGCAACACGACGAAAGCACCAGTGACCACGTTGCTTTAAGTGCTGCTGCTGCCTGTTCGTCCACTGTATCTGCGGCAGCGTCTGCTTGCCCAAGTTGTACTTTTGTTCGTCTTTCTGTTTGCGTTAGGTACCCTGTTTTGTTTCCCGGTTTTTCCCTGTTGGGTACTGCCCGTTGACGCATCAACAGGTACAGGTTCCAGCCCTCGTGTCGCAAAATGCGCACCCGGCGCTTGTCCTCCTGCCTTTTAGCTGCTGGTAAACTGTGGCGCGTTCTTTTGTTGAACCTGAGTCGCTGTGCAAATGTTAACACCAGTTGCGCCGCCAGGTCGTTTCGTTTGAGTCCTTTCCACAGGTCGTCTGCTGTTTGGTATGCTGGTTCTGCCGCGCATGCCTCTCGTAGTGCTGCTGCTCCTTTGCTTACTTCTGCTATCATCTGATGCGTTACGGATTTTCTGGCTCGAAGTGGCATTTTGCGTCTTTCTCTGTGGAATTAGATTTGCGCACATATTTTGGTTATCGTTTCGCACAGCGATCTTTAAAAAAAGTGTGTTTGAAAACATCTGGCCTTTTCCTGTCGTCATTTCTGGTGCGCGTGCTGCTGCCGCAAATTGTATTTGGTGTCTGCGTGCGCTCCGTTCCCAGTAACCGAAAACCGTTTTCGCAACCACAATTTCCTATTCTGTTTCCGTCTTTAAACCCAGTTGAAAAAAAAACCCATATCTATTGGGCAGCGAAGGCTACGGCCGCTATTAGAACTGGACACGTCTGCCATTGAGTGGCTGTTGGAAAAAAGCAAATCATTCCCGTGATCCCCTGAAAAATATGACGAAGGTTACCGATGTATAATCGACTGTCACAGGTGGTAGCCGTGAAAGGGAATGTAAATACCGGCGTAGCCTGACCTGCCTGCTTTTTCATTTTCTTCCGTCGTTTAAGTGCGCGAGGCCTCGCGCACTAATTGTTTCCGTGGGACAATGTTCTATACCTCGTTATATCTGACCAACATGGTGTCTACACACACATACACCGGAAAAATCAAATGTGTTTGTCCGTCTGGTACTGTACCTGCAATTGTACGCGTTATTTCCATTCTGCAAATTCAATGCATAACGTGACCTGAGTGCGCGAGGCCTCGCGCACTCCGGATGCCTAAATTTGTATTTTATTTTCACTTTACAGTACATGTGTTTCCCCTAACATGGGAAGTCCGACAGTCATACACTTCCAATGCTCCTTGGGCAACACTATCCTACTTTTAATACCATGTGGGAGCTGCGTATTTCCGCAAACGCCAGTCCTTACGGGTTTTTAGATTTCGTGATAAACTCCACTTTGAATATCTTGAGTGCGCAAGGCCTCGCGCACTCAGAACCCCAGAGAAATGTAAACAACGTCACATTGAGGAGCACGGAGTTGCACAACACTAAAAAAGCAATTTATTTCACTACGTCTAAAATCACGTTCATCAAACATCCAAAAAAATAGTTTTTTTGCTCTGTTGCGAACCGGTCCTTTTCTGCGCGTTCGGCGCGCAAAACAGGGTGCAGTTTCCGTGGGCTAAGAGCTTGGGTGCCCCCACCCCCTGTAGGACTATAGGGAGCCATAGGGTTACAAGGGGGCCCAAGGGACACCCCCCCAAACACAGCAGCACAAATTCAGTGTGCATATTGCACGCTTGTGCCCATTAGTTTTTTGTCAATCCCTCCATCGGTATGCCGGGTTTTGCGAGGGGGGTGTAATGGGCACGCGCATGCATAGGAGAGGAGCACACGCACACACCGCACACACAACACACACGCAACAACGCAAAGATGTAATGCTAGGTTGCTACTGTGAATTTGACATATTACTATTGTATATCTGCAGTATATCGCATTTTTAATTCGAACTCAGAGTTCCGGAATCGGAGGACTTCCTCAATAAATCCTGATCTTGGATTTGTTGCTGTGCTCTGTGGGATTGGGGTTATCAATTTCTGAGACATCAAGGCATTCGAGAAACCTACCAGTGAACCAGAGGAAAAAGAATAGGCGCAACTCTTGGAGTATTACAGATTCTGACTGCAGATTTCAAAAGATAGTAAACTTTTAGGTGCAAAAGGAGTGAAAATTGCCTAGAGGTATGCCCTCGGAGTTGCAAGATCCCTTTGAGAGGCGAACCCTTTGGGTGTGGTCCTCTTTGTGGTGAGCTGGCATGGGTGTGGCTGGAGTAACCGGGGCGCCCCGGAGTAACCGGGGCACGCCCCGGACTGCCCGGGCCCAGCCAATTTTTTGGGTTAGGTGTGTGGGTGTTTCTGAGCCCCTTTTCCGCAGCCCCCCACACACACCCCTTTACCTTGTGACATATAGATGGATGTTTTTTTGGAATCCGTTTTTTTTCAGCCCACAACACATGTGCTTTTTTCCTGAACCCCACACTAACAGGCTACAATACACTGTGTGCCCCCACTTCTGATTTTGTCCCCCTTTGTTTGGGGATCCCCCCGAATGCAGGGATGAGGCAGCATTTCTCCCCACTTGTGGGCCCCCAAGAAGGCAAGGGTGAGGCAGCCACTTCTGATTTTGTCCCCCTTTGTTTGGGGATCCCTAAGACTGCACGGGTGACATAGCATTTGTGCCCTCTTTTGGGCCCCCGATTCAGAGAAGGCATGTGTGAGGTAGCCACTTCTGATTTTGTCCCCCTTTGTTTGGGGATCCCCAAGAATGCAGCGTTGATAGCGCATTTCCGCCCACTTCTGGGCCTCCGAGAAGGCAGGGCTGAGGCAGCCACTTCTGATTTCGTCCCCCTTTGTTTGGGGATCCCCGAGAATGCAGGGGTGATGTAGCATTTCTGCCCAGTTGTGGGCCTCCGAGAAGGCAGGTCTGAGGCAGCCACTTCTGATTTCGTCCCCCTTTGTTTGGGGATCCCCGAGAATGCAGGGGTGATGTAGCATTTCCGCCCTCTTTTCCGCCCCCGAGAAGGTGAGGCTCAAGCAGCCACTTCTAGTTTTGTCCCCCTTTGTTTGGGGATCCCCAAGAATGCAGGGGTGATGTAGCATTTCCGCCCACTTGTGGGCCCGGAGGTGGCGGGGGTGAGGCAGCCAATTCGGATTTTGTCCCCGACCCCTTTGTTTGGGGATCCCTGAGAATGCAGGGGTGATGTAGCATTTCTGCCCTCTTTGGGGCCCCTAAAAAGGCAGGGGTGAGGTAGCCGTTGTTGATTTTGTCCCCCTTGCTTTGGGGATCCCAGAGAAGGCAGCGAACGCCCTAGACTGACCGGGGCACGCCCCGGAGTAACCAGCACATGCCCTGGGCTAACCAGGGCACGCCTCGGAGTAACCGGGGTAACCCCGGAGTAACAAGCGCGCACCCCGCATTGACCAGGCCGCCCCGGAGTAAGGGAGTGGCGCGCTAGCACTTGGACCCATTCCTGGGTGTCACGTTGAAGTGTGCACCTCTGATAATGGTATCGGCTCCATTACTGGGGCTCCCCCTCATCCCCAACACCTGGGGGCGGAATCCGGGTCACTAAGGCAGCCGTAGGCTGCCCACTAGCACTCGGTGGTTTTTTTCATGCATCGGGGTTGCCCCCCGGCGAGCATTACTCAAAGCGGCATAACCACAGGCAAGAGAGCGTTCATGGCAAACCGAAGTCCAAAACAGAGACATTGCATATGCTACAATAGTACAATAGTATAAAAACCTCATCTTGTTTTGGTCTGGGTGCTGTGAGTGTTTCATCCTGGGTGCAGAACACTACCCTACTTGGCACCAGAGGCCAGAAGGAAACCTGAACACCTCTTGAGGTGCGTGAGACCCGAGTAACGTGCAAGAAAAAATAGAGAACAAGCACTAGGTGTTTGTGTGGGCCCCCTGCTTGTGCATGCACACCCCATCGATTCCCCCCTTTGCTTGCTTACCCTGATTTCATGTCAGCTTCGGATTGTCTAACGTTTCCTCCGTCTTGCACTATTGGTTGCGCATGCACGAAGAAGCCTCTGTTTTTTCCTCGTGCAGGGAGTTCATTATGCTCGGGAGGGTGTGTAAATTGGGTGGGTGGGTGCCCAATACCCCGGGTGGGCGACTGGGCCTAATATGGACGGCAAGCACACCACGTAGCCCCCCCCCCCCCCCAGCCCAAACCAGGTGAACTCTTGGGTGGCACCCCCCCATGGGCCTCGTGGGTATACGGCGGTCCAAGGGGAGGAACCGCACACACATAGTTGGGTATAGGAAAGCTTGGGTGCCCCCACCCCCTTACAGGGCTGTAGCAGCCATAGGGTTACAAGGGGGCCCAAGGGACACCCCCCCAAACACAGCAGCACAAATTCAGTGTGCATATTGCACGCTTGTGCCCATTAGTTTTTTGTCAATCCCTCCATGGGTATGCCGGGTTTTGCGAGGGGGGTGTAATGGGCACGCGCATGCATAGGAGAGGAGCACACGCCCACACCGCACACACAACGCACACGCAACAACGCAAAGATGTAATGCTAGGTTGCTATTGTGAATTTGACATACTGCTATTGTATTTCTGCAGTATATCGCATTTTTAATTCGAACTCAGAGTTCCGGAATCGGAGGACTTCCTCAATAAACCCTGATCTTGGGTTTGTTGCCGTGCTCCGTGGGATTGGGGTTATCAATTTCTGAGACATCAAGGCATTCAAGAAAACTACCAGTGAACCAGAGGAAAAAGAATAGGCGCAACTCTTGGAGTATTACAGTTTCTGACAGCAGATTTTAAAAGATAGTAAACTTTTAGGTGCAAAAGGAGTGAAATTTGCCTAGAGGTATGCCCTCGGAGTTGCAAGATCCCTTTGAGAGGCGAACCCTTTGGGTGTGGTCCTCTTTGTGCTGAGCTGGCATGGGTGTGGCTGGAGTAACCGGGGCGCCCCGGAGTAACCGGGGCACGCCCCGGACTACCCGGGCCCAACCAAATTTTTGGGTTAGGTGTGTGGGTGTTTCTGAGCCCCTTTTCCGCAGCCGCCCACACATACCCCTTTACCTTGTGACATATAGATGGATGTTTTTTTGGAATCCATTTTTTTTCAGCCCACAGCACATGTGCTTTTTTCCTGAACCCCACACTAACAGGCTACAATACACTGTGTGCCCCCACTTCTGATTTTGTCCCCCTTTGTTTGGGGATCCCCCCGAATGCAGGGGTGAGGCAGCATTTCCCCCCACTTGTGGCCCCCGAGAAGGCAAGGGTGAGGCAGCCACTTCTGACTTTGTCCCCCTTTTTTTGGGGGATCCCCGAGAATGCAGGGGTGATGTAGCATTTTTGCCCTCTTTTGGGCCCCCGATTCAGAGAAGGCATGTGTGAGGTAGCCACTGATTTTGTCCCCCTTTGTTTAGGGATCCCCAAGAATGCAAGGGTGATGTCGCATTTCCGCCCACTTGTGGGCCTCCGAGAAGGCAGGGCTGAGGCAACCACTTCTGATTTCTTCCCCTTTGTTTGGGGATCCCCGAGAATGCAGGGGTGATGTAGCATTTCTGCCCACTTGTGGGCCTCCGAGAAGGCAGGGCTGAGGCAGCCACTTCTGATTTTGTCCCCCTTTGTTTGGGGATCCCTGATAATGCAGGGGTGATGTAGCATTTTTGCCCTCTTTCGGGCCCCCGATTCAGAGAAGGCATGTGTGAGGTAGCCACTTCTGATTTTGTCCCCCTTTGTTTGGGGATCCCGAAGAATGCAAGGGTGATGTCGCATTTCCGCCCACTTCCGGGCCTCCGAGAAGGCAGGGCTGAGGCAGCCACTTCTGATTTCGTCCCCCTTTGTTTGGGGATACCCAAGAATGCAGGGGTGATGTAGCATTTCTGCCCACTTGTGGGCCTCCGAGAAGGCAGGGCTGAGGCAGCCACTTCTGATTTCGTCCCCCTTTGTTTGGGGATCCCCGAGAATGCAGGGGTGATGTAGCATTTCTGCCCACTTGTGGGCCCTTGAGAAGGCAGGGCTGAGGCAGCCACTTTTGATTTTGTCCCCCTTTGTTTGGGGATCCCCAAGAATGCAACGGTGATGTAGCATTTTCGCCCACTTGTGGGCCCCGGAGGTGGCGGGGGTGAGGCAGCCAATTCCGATTTTGTCCTGAGCCCCTTTTCCGCAGTCCCCCACACACACCCCTTTACCTTGTGACATATAGATCGATTTTTTTTTGGAATGGGTTTTTTTTTCAGCCCACAGCACATGTGCTTTTTTCCTGAACCCCACACTAACAGGCTACAATACACTGTGTGCCCCCACTTCTGATTTTGTCCCCCTTTGTTTGGGGATCCCCCCGAATGATGGGGTGAGGCAGCATTTCCTTCCACTTGTGGGCCCCCAAGAAGGCAAGGGTGAGGCAGCCACTTCTGATTTTGTCCCCCTTTGTTTGGGGATCCCTAAGACTGCACGGGTGACATAGCATTTCTGCCCTCTTTTGGGCCCCCGATTCAGAGAAGGCATGTGTGAGGTAGCCACTTCTGATTTTGTCCCCCTTTGTTTAGGGATCCCCAAGAATGCAGGGTTGATGTCGCATTTCTGCCCACTCTCCGGCCTCCGAGAAGGCAGGGCTGAGGTAGCCACTTCTGATTTCGTCCCCCTTTGTTTGGGGATCCCCGAGAATGCAGGGGTGATGTAGCATTTCTGCCCACTTGTGGGCCTCCGAGAAGGCAGGGCTGAGGCAGCCACTTCTGATTTCGTCCCCCTTTGTTTGGGGATCCCCGAGAATGCAGGGGTGATGTAGCATTTTTGCCCTCTTTTGGGCCCCCGATTCAAAGAAGGCATGTGTGAGGTAGCCACTTCTGATTTTGTCCCCCTTTGTTTGGGGATCCCCAAGATTGCAAGGGTGATGTCGCATTTCCGCCCACTTATGCGCCCCCGAGAAGGCAGGGCTAAAGCAGCCACTTCTAGTTTTGTCCCCCTTTGTTTGGGGATCCCCAAGAATGCAGGGGTGATGTAGCATTTCCGCCGACTTGTGGGCCCGGAGGTGTGAGGCAGCCAATTCCGATTTTGTCCCCGACCCCTTTGTTTGGGGATCTTTGAGAATGCAGGGGTGATGTAGCATTTCTCCCCTCTTTGGGGCCCCTGAAAAGGCAGGGGTGAGGTTGCCCCTATTGATTTTGTCCCCCTTGCTTTGGGGATCCCAGAGAAGGCAGCGAACGCCCTAGACTGACCGGGGCACGCGCCGGAGTAACCAGCACATGCCTTGGGCTAACCAGGGCACGCCTCGGAGTAACCGGGGTAACCCCGGAGTAACAAGCGCGCGCCCCGCACTGACCAGGCCGCCCCGGAGTAAGGGAGTGGCGCGCTAGCACTTGGACCCATTCCTAGGTGTCACGCTGAAGTGTGCACCTCTGATAATGGTATCGGCTCCATTACTGGGGCTCCTCCTCATCCCCAACACCTGGGGGCGGAATCCGGGTCACTAAGGCAGCCGTAGGCTGCCCACTAGCACTAGGTGTTTTTTTTTATGCATCGGGGTTGCCCCCCGGCAAGCATTACTCAACGCGGCATAACCACAGGCAAGAGAGCGTTCATGGCAAACCGAAGTCCAAAACAGAGACCGTGCATGTGCAACAATAGTACAATAGTATAAAAACCTCATCCTGTTTTGGTCTCGGCGCTGTGAGTGTTTCATCCTGGGTGCAAAGCACTACCCTACTTGGCACCAGAGGCCAGAAGGAAACCTGAACACCTCTCGAGGTACGTGAGACCCGAGTAACGTGCAAGAAAAAATAGAGAACAAGCACTAGGTGTTTGTGTTGGCCCCCTGCTTGTGCATGCACACCCCATCGATTCGCCCGTTGCTTGCTTACCCTGATTTCATGTCAGCTTCGGATTGTCTAATGTTTCCTCCGTCTTGCACTATTGGTTACGCATGCAGGAAGAAGCCTCTGTTTTTTCCTCGTGCAGGGAGTTCATTATGCTCGGGAGGGTGTGTAAATTGGGTGGGTGGGTGCCCAATACCCCGGGTGGGCGACTGGGCCTAATATGGACGGCAAGCACACCACGAACCCCCCCCCCCCCCCCCACAGCCCAAACCAGGTGAACTCTTGGGTGGCACCCCCCCATGGGCCTCGTGGGTATACGGCGGTCCAAGGGGAGGAACCGCACACACATAGTTGGGTATAGGAAAGCTTGGGTGCCCCCACCCGCTGTAGGACTATAGGGAGCCATAGGGTTACAAGGGGGCCCAAGGGACACCCCCCCAAACACAGCAGCACAAATTCAGTGTGCATATTGCACGCTTGTGCCCATTAGTTTTTTGTCAATCCCTCCATAGGTATGCCGGGTTTTGCGAGGGGGGTGTAATGGGCACGCACATGCACACGAGAGGAGCACACGTACACACGCACACACAACGCACACGCAACAACGCAAAGATGTAATGCTAGGTTGCTACTGTGAATTTGACATACTGCTATTGTATTTCTGCAGTATATCGCATTTTTAATTCGAACTCAGAGTTCCGGAATCGGAGGACTTCCTCAATAAATCCTGATCTTGGGTTTGTTGCTGTGCTCTGTGGGATTGGGGTTATCAATTTCTGAGACATCAAGGCATTCGAGAAACCTACCAGTGAACCAGAGGGAAAAGAATAGGCGCAACTCTTGGAGTATTACAGATTCTGACAGCAGATTTTAAAAGATAGTAAACTTTTAGGTGCAAAAGGAGTGAAAATTGCCTAGAGGTATGCCCTCGGAGTTGCAAGATCCCTTTGAGAGGTGAACCCTTTGGGTGTGGTCCTCTTTGTGGTGAGCTGGCATGGGTGTGGCTGGAGTAACCGGGGCGCCCCGGAGTAACCGGGGCACGCCCCGGACTACCCGGGCCCGACCAAATTTTTGGGTTAGGTGTGTGGGTGTTCCTGAGCCCCTTTTCCGTAGCCGCCCACACATACCCCTTTACCTTGTGACATATAGATGGATGTTTTTTTGGAATGGGTTTTTTTTCCATCCCACAGCACATGTGCTTTTTTCCTGAACCCCACACTAACAGGCTACAATACACTGTGTGCCCCCACTTCTGATTTTGTCCCCCTTTGTTTGGGGATCCCCCCGAATGCAGGGATGAGGCAGCATTTCCCCCCACTTGTGGGCCCCCGAGAACTCAAGGGTGAGGCAGCCACTTCTGATTTTGTCCCCCTTTGTTTGGGGGTCCCTGAGACTGCACGGGTGACATAGCATTTGTGCCCTCTTTTGGGCCCCCGGTTCAGAGAAGGCATGTGCGAGGTAGCCACTTCTGATTTTGTCCCCCTTTGTTTGGGGATCCCCAAGAATGCAGGGTTGATGTCACATTTCCGCCCACTTCCGGGCCTCCGAGAAGGCAGGGCTGAGGCAGCCACTTCTGATTTCTTCCCCTTTGTTTGGGGATCCCCGAGAATGCAGGGGTGATGTAGCATTTCTGCCCACTTGTGGGCCCTTGAGAAGGCAGGGCTGAGGCAGCCACTTTTGATTTTGTCCCCCTTTGTTTGGGGATCCCCGAGAATGCAGGGGTGATGTAGCATTTCCGCCCACTTGTGGGCCTCCGAGAAGGCAGGGCTGAGGCAGCCACTTCTGATTTCGTCCCCCTTTGTTTGGGGATCCCCGAGAATGCAGGGGTGACGTAGAACTTCTGCCCTCTTTTGGGCCCCTGAAAAAGCAAGGATGAGGCGGCCACTTCTGATTTTGTCCCCCTTTGTTTGGGGATCCCCAAGAATGCAGGGCTAATGTAGCATTTCCGCCCACTTGTGGGCCCCCGAGAAGGCACGGATGAGGTAGCAACTTCTGATTTTGTCCCCCTTTGTTTTGGGATCCCCGAGAATGCAGGGGTGATGTAGCATTTCAGCCCACTTGTGGGCCCCCGAGAAGGCAGGGGTGAGGCAGCCACTTCTGATTTTGTCCCCCTTTGTTTGGGGATCCCCGAGAATGCAGTGGTGATGTAGCATTTCCGCCCCTTCGTGGGCCCCCAAGAAGGTAGGGGTGAGGTCGCCACTTTTCATTTTCTCCCCCATTGGGCAGGTTTCTATTTTTTCATGGTGCACCGTTGGCGGTGCACTATTTTATGGTACGGTATCGTATGGAGGCGCTTGCAACAGGACATGCCGCCCCCGTGATAGGTTAATTTGTTCTTTTTGTCACTATGACCATCGATGGGACTTTGTTGCGGTGAACGAGACGGTTTGGTCTGCAGTGTGAGTTCCCGAATAGACATATTGTTTTTTTTTGGATGCCCAAATGGATGCGGATGGTCGTTGGCTAATTCGTGTGGGCACCCTATCTGCCTTTGTGAAAACCGCAACGGTGCCAAATTGTTCCCATTTGCGTGCAGAGCCGTACGCTGGTATGGCACAAACCAGCGTGCGACCCGCGTAACCAACAGAATTTTGTTTGTTTTGTGGAGCGGCCATTGCTTTGGCAAGGATGCGCAATCATGTGGCAGTGCACTTGCAGAGGGAAAGGTGGTAACGGACCCAAGGATGTGTGGTGAGGCCGAACCTTGCGGTTTATGTGGTCCCACTGCAGGCACGTGTACCACAAGTATTGTGCGCAATAAAATCGGTAGCACATGCCTGTGTGTGGTCCCCTTGAAGCACGCAGTGGCCATGCACAAACAAGAAAACATGCCCCGTGAATGTCTCATTCCCGGGTGCAGTGCCACCCCGTGGGTTTTGAACATCAAAACTCACTTGGCACGTTGCCATCCCACCGTGGCACCGTTGATTTGATGGAATGGGTTGTAGTTAGCCACGATGATGAGAAAAAAAGGGGGCGAGCCAAAAGAATCCCATGTTGATGAAGCCCAAGATCACTTTGAAAGTGGCACAGGCAGTTGACAATGAGGGTGCCTCCTTCTCTGAAGCCTCTCTTGGCCGCTCCGATTGGGAGTGGAAACCGGAGGAGGATGCAAGCTCTGCGGAATCTGGGTCTTCCGCATCTGGGTCTTCCGCAGATCAGGATGCATCCATCGGTAACGAGAGTTCCGCATCTTCCGAAGATGATATTAGCCCCTATTATTCGTCATCTTCCTCCTCTTCCACCTTTTCTTCCGGGCCGGAAGTTCTCCCCAAAAAGAAAGCTGTGCCTGGCAAGGGCACAAAGCGGCCCATCACCACTCCCAAGCAAAGTGCTAAGACGCGGCGCGCGGTGAAGACGTCAGGGCGGAAGAAGTAGGCGGAGCTACACGCACACACACGTCACAAACGGATACCTCCTCCACCCCCTACACCTCCTCGCGCCCTCTCTTTCCCTTGTAGTAGCATGCACACTAGGACTAGAAGGCCCACACAATGGCGCAGGGAGGGAGGCCTGGCCCGCCATAGCCTTAAGAGCCCCCCGGGTTGCGTCAGCCGACCAGTATAGTCCACACACACACCCCTTCGTTTATGCCCTCCCCTCGATGCATTTCTAACCCCATGGTGCATTCCGAACCCCATGACCGACCTTGATGCGTTTCAACCCCCATGCTACAATTCTAACCCCATGGTGTATTCCGAACCCCATGACCGCCTTGGAGACCCACAGTCCCGAGGTTTCTGGTACCCACAGCGAGAAATGCCCAAGCCGATGAAACCCTACCATAGACGTTGGTAGGGGCGGTGCGAATTGTCGGATCACACCTGGGCCGCATACCCAACTGTTTGGAGGTGCCCAACACTATGTATTTCATTTTTTGGGGGCGGGGGTTTGGGGGGCCAGGGTGCCCTTCCCGCGGACAATACCCCCACGCAGCAAAAAACACCCTCAACCCCCCCCCCCCCCGCCCCCAAACCCTCCCCTTTTTTAAATTTGGCTCTAGGGGGGTTTTAAGTAGGATATCCGATTTCCGAGAAATCCCCCCCCCCTATCTCGGGCGCCCAAACTTTGAAAGTCACCAGGTTCCACACCCCTGTGGTAAGGAATGCTTTCGTGTGATATGCCACACGCATCCTTCTCGGGCACATGGTTCCACATTGAGCGCACAACGTCGCGAGATTACCCACATTCCACTCGGTGACTCGGTTTTCGGCCAGAAAATGGCCACGGGCCACATGTGCTGAGTCCAAGATTTGCATGGCTCTCGCCTTCATTTCGTTGTTGATTATCTAACGGAGTTCCGCCTGCCCAACTGCATTGACACCCCCCTCCAAGAAAATCACAAGCCATGTGATCGATGCTTGTAGTGGTAAAAGATACATCAAAGTGTCGATCCCAAACAGACCCCGCAAACAAAAGATATAGCCACCAACAACATGGACACCAACCAAATCACCCTCACCGCTGTCTCACCACCACAAGCCAACCCGTGGGATTTCATTACAAACAAAAAGATGGCACCATGTTGCAACTATCAACGAGCATGGCAAGCGATTTTCCGTGACACAAGGTGGGATCAACGCACGGTCAAGCGAAAATGGGGAAATCCGCATACCCGTGTTCCAAGTCCCGTACGCAACCGCCGCAAACAGGTACTAGACGGGTACAACTCGATAGAGGTATTCTACGTGCACAAAGCGTCACATTGCGTCAACCGCTTTCATCTCCCCCACGAGCAGAGTATTACATCCCCATCAGCAAACACTGTTGATGGCACACTCCGGTCGGTCAAGCCTCGTGAGACCTCGTGAGACATGGATGTCGCGATTTTGGCTGGTGAAGAGTGGTCGCCTGTTGTATGAGGGACACAAGATGACGTATACCATGAGTGTACCACGCACCACCAACCCATACACGGACACAATCTAGGAGATTTCACTTTCACCCACCAAGTAACTAACTGGGGACAGTTGTTGGGTGGGTTGTTTCCCATTCCGGTAGAGACGGATGCGAGTGTAGGATGGCAAACGTGGCGGGGTTTCCCCTCACAAGGATCATGGCGATCATGAGGCACAGCCCGTTGCAATTCTTTTTAGCCACCGTAAATTTCGGTTTTTGGTGTCATTGCGTCCCCCGTGGTGTGGGTCTTCTTGAACCCAACCAGGCGACGCCCGTTGTACAAGTAGGGGATAGAAGAGAAGACACAGAGGACTGGGCTTGAGTGGGCCTATCCACCCGGTACACCGACAATCTGGCGCACATTGCCCATCTTCTGCACCCGGCGTGCCTGCCATCGATCCACCCAGTGCGGGCGGAGTGCGCCCCAAATGCAACCATGATTCAGACCTGCCCCTGGCCTCAGCCCTCCAATGGGAAGGGGGCAGTTGCCATAGCAATACCGTGAACACCCACCGCCGTCCCATGGCACTTTGTCATTCGCAGGTATCCCGGCGAACGATGTCTGGCCCACCACCAGACCCCTGCCCCCCCACACACCCACCGGCTCCCCCCCCCCCCCGGGGCCTTCGGCCCACCGCCACTAGGAAGGGCCCCGATGCAACTCACCGGATCACTCGAGTTCAGTCCGAACGCTGCCTGACTGTCTCCGGGCTTGATCCCGCATGTATGATGTTGATGTCATAAATGTAAATGTCATATGGGGATCAGTGTTCGGCTGCGTTACAGTGCTCCAAGTACTCTGTCAGTAATCCTTATGTGGGCCTTTCTTGGACGACCCCCCCCCCCACATAAGCTGTGTATTTTTGGTTCAAATTCCTAATAACCTATTTATTCCTCTGGTAAAATTTTTTTCAATGAAAATTTTTTTACAAGGTTTTACTACATTTCACTAGGTTTTTCTACATTTTACTAGGTTTTACTGCAGTGCGTACTAGGTTTTGCCAAATCCCCATGTAAGGGGTCGCGCAACAGCGTTGCTTGTCTATGCTTGTCCCATCGTTTCTGTGTTGTATCCTGTAGCAATACTTTCTCCCAACTCATTGACAACATTTCGTTAGGACCGTCGGTGGCTATACATCATGGCATTGTGAAACCTGTGTACCATTGTCAGAGGCATTTACCGTCGATATTACGCAAAATTAGGTCCCCGCATCCAGAAGGCACCAGGAATAAGCAGCCAACATCCAGAAACCGCCAGCAAGGGCAAGAAAGTGTTTTCTCAACCTTTTCCAATACTTCCCAATATTTCCTAACCTTTCCAAATATCCGGACATTTCCGAAATAAAAAATTTTCCGAATCAGTGACCTACCTTGCGGGCAGGCACATGGCTCAGTGCCTCCTCAAAACACACCTTCACACATCTTCTTCTCTTTCACCGCTTGGGGTATGTTGCCTAAAATGTGTAATCATTTGCAGTCTTGTGGCATGCAGCACTTGGCCACCAGTATGGTCCATAGTGTGCTATGGTGGTTTGTGGCGTGGGTGCACAGCATTCAGACGGGCTATGGATGCACAATTCCCTTCGCCGTGCACAATGATGCATCTCTGTGCCCACTGATCGAATTGGATATTTCCCAAAAGAGTGGTCTCTCTGCCTGGCTCACCCCCTCGATGGCCGAGTTGATCTCGCAAACTGGCAGCACAGTTGTGGCTGATATTCGTTGCGCCAATCGGACACCTAGCATGGCATTTAACCCTATCGAGCCCTATCAGTTTACGGGCACCCTACTTTGGACGCCCTACGGCCCAGGACCGAATCGCTGGCTGGAGGGGGTCGATAACGTCGTTGTGACGGGGCGGAACCTCGCGCTTGCAGGCCGCCATAAACATCCCACTTTCCCCATTCCTCTGGGTCCGAACCACACGGGGGGCATACGGGGATCCCCCTACATCGACCATGATATCATGTACAACCCCGTCGATGACACCTACGTCCAAATTATTGCCGAATCCGAACTCGAATGCAAGGCGGCTGCTACAGGACAACTGCTTTGGAAGTGGAGACCCGACGGCGTGATCTGTGCTCGTAGCACCGGATGTCTCAATTCGTTGTACTGGGATTGGCCGAATGACACGGTCTACGTCACAGTCAAACATTCTCGTTCCATCGTGAAGTTGTCCCACGCCAGCGTTGCCCCGGAAATTGTTTGGGTGTTGAGCCCTATGAATCACACCACACTGCGTGTTGAGGTCTCACCAGCTGTACGCCTGAAATTTAGAGGCCAGCTCTTTCGCCCACACGAGCGGGGTCTCCACGGCGTTCAAATGGCCGGTCCTCATCGCCTTGCTGTATTCCACAACGCTTGGGGTAAACAGTGTGGGTACGGCCTTCTTATCGAAGTCAATGAAGCATCTGGTGTGGCACGTATTGTGGATGCAATGATGCCTTGCCAGAGAGGCGAGCATTTCTTTCCACCTTCTTTTGGTGGCTTCTTTCACTACCACCTTGGCCTCCTTTCATTGGCATGGGGGTCACGCTTGGTGCGGTTCACAGGGGGGGGGGGGGGGCGGAGGCCGACCGGTCTACTCACATTTAAATATCCGAGTTGCATCCCTCATTCCTACCGTATTTATGTTGTCCCCCGTGTGCTCTTCGTGCTGAATGCATTACGAGGCCTACACTCCTACAGTGTGGACGTAGCAGCATCCACAAACATACCCATTGCGCAGCAGTGCGACGTGCTGCTGCAATGCACCGAGGTCAGCGACGAGGGCATTGGGGGATTCGTGATGACCTCCAAAACCGTGCACCTTGCGACCATCCATCTGCCACCGTTTCAAGCGCTGTACCATGTCAACTTAACACTGCCACAGCTCGGTTTGCGGAGCTGTGTGCTGCAGTGGCACGTACTCGGCCTCGGTAACCATTCTGTGCCTCTGACTGTTGGAGGCAGATACTTGGCCTTCAGGTCTGGGTCCGCAAGTGCAGCAGGGGGCTCTGTGCCTACCAAGATGGATGGAGAATCAGTGCGCGCTGCTCCTCCAGCCCCTGGGCAACTTGGAGGGGGAGATGCTGGAGGGCGAGATGTATCCGGGGCGCATCAACTCACAAGTGCCGCAGCCAGAGCAGCCCTCGGAAGACAGGCACCCGTTTGTAACACCCATGCTGCGGCTGGCAAGGACCACAGGAGCGGGCCGCTTGGTAAGGTGCTGTTGGTTGTGATCTTCAATTGGCACGATCATCTGGCGACGTCCGTCCCGACCTTTGTGGACCTGTGGGGCGGTGTCTTCAAGGACATTAAGTACTGCAGTGACACAAAGGTCCCAAACCACCCGGATATGATCCACGCACCCTTGATGAGGGAAGGGCGCCTGATGTACCAATGCACTTTGGCCGCAATGACTCAGTTTGAGGGGCAGTTCGAAGGTTACTTGTTCATGGGAGACGATGTGCTCCTCAACACAAGCTACCTCTCCGCCCTGGACACAACCGCCATGTGGGTTGAGCCGACTGCGATCCACTTCTCAACTTCTGATTTGACCAAGACCGGCGGGAAGTTTGCGCTGTGGGCAAATCTGAAGCCGGGCGGGGCGGATTCTGCTGTGCTCGTGGAGGCAAACCCCTCTCTTGCCCCGGAAGATCTTGCACAGCTCAAGAGCACTGGCTGGGTGCACGCCACATGCGACGTCTACTACTTTCCTGCGAGCGCTGTAGCCGCATTCCAGTACTTGGCGCCGATATTCCTCGACGCCGAGGTCCATTTCTCAAACGCAGTGGCGACGATGATGCAGCTGATCCGTCGCAGAGGGGTTCGCATCCAGCACTGGCATGGGTTGTCCAAATGGTTCTATGACACAGATCGTTTGTGGTGGCAGAAGCATCTACCGGGGGTTGTGGGTATGGCCTACTATCATCCGTTCAAGCTGAGTAGGTTTGATCGGAGCAACCGCAGTGACGTAGCGCTGGCATGCAAATTTGCACATACCTCCTCCGTGCAAGGCGAGGAATATTGAATGGGTTTTTTCGTCGACACCGCTCTCAGAACCCCCCCCCCCCACTAAATCGGTCGCGGAAGTGTCTCAAGCGTCGTGTGACCGGGGCACTTGGGAGCAGACTAAAACAGCCACTTGGCTCAGTGGCTTGGCGCAGAGGCCGTGCGGCTTCTGTACTCTGGGCGGTCCCGCCGTGCGGTGTGACAGCCGGGGGTGGGGAAAACAAGGGGCTGGGGGCCAAAATAACTTCCGGTCCATCCCCCCTGCCTCACGGCCATGAAATGACATGGCCCATTTTAAGTCCCCAGAGCTGGGTGTCCAGCTAGGACCTTTTTGCAGGTTGTGAGATCAGCCTGAGCCCAGGCACACCGCATCTGTGACGCCCGTTGGCTATGGACAGCTCTGCGGCCCTGGGCCCCGCCGTGCGGCGGGTGCACTGGGAGGCAACATCCCCCCATAGTCCCTGGATTGGTAACGGGACCGGGGCTGACTGTGTCAAGCTGCAGTGCAGCAGCTAGAGCTCCAGGAGTGCTGCCGTGTGGAGCTCCAGGAGAGCTGCAATCACGGGGGGGACGTCCTCTCGGTTCTGGTACGCAACCCCCCCCCCCCTCCCTGCCCTCCGGGCCCACTTAGTTGCCGGGTCAACGGCTACTGGCCATACATATGGTGGTGCCACTGTCTCAGATCGGTCCAAAAACCTTTTTTTTTTTTGCGATTCTCCACCCCAAAATGGAGGGGGGGTCCTTCACCCCGACTAAACCCCGGCTATCGGACCTTCGTGGACCTTTGATTTATATATATATCTCTCGGCATCGGCGGGTTTTGTGCCAATTCGGTGGGTTTTGTTGCCTGATTGGTGCCCAATGAGTCAACCTCTCTGTGGTTTCATTCAGGTTCACTCGTGGCCATGCAGGTTATCTACGGAGGGTGGTTGTGACTTCAAGGCCATCTGAGGTTGCTCTGGCTGCCCTTTCCTCCTTGTGGCCAATCCCAAGGTGGTTGTGGCTGCATGTGGCTCCCTGTGGCTTCTTGTTGCACACCGCGTACCCAGCGCGTGTAGTACAGGGGCGGGGGAAATTTTGCGACAGGAATATTTCGTTGTGGGAAATTTTGTACTTCAAATGTGTGCGAGATTTCCCACTCAATTCTCAGGCCGCTGTGCGAAATAAACCTGGTGCAAAATTTAGCCACCTTGCAGCGTCACCATCCCCCTTTGGTTAGGGGTCTTTTTCCTGTGGCGCTCCTTGCGCACCTCCATTAACGAAAAGGCATCTGATGGCCTCTTCTTTGGCTGTTTTGAGGCACCACATCCAGGGCACGGCGCTTCAATTTATCAATGACCCGCAATGCATGGCCCTCCAATACTTTACAAGCTTTCAACGACCTTGGAGTGATCAGGGCCAGCTCAGCCATGAGGTGCGGTTGGAGCTAATTGCAGTGCAGCAAATCTGACCCATTGTGGCCTCCGCCATCATTCCCCACCCCATGGTGTCTCCCAGGGGGGCGGCGGGGGGGGGACCTTGGAGCTCGCCAACAAAAGCACAGGTGATCTCGAGTACTGTAAAAGTGAGCAGGCCACGCCAGCTCATCTTGGTCTGACCCCCCCCCCCCAAAAAAATAAATGTCATGGCTGCATCTGCAGGCCCTGGGGCAGTGACCGCCCTGCACGACGCGTGCAGCACGTTGAGCAAAACAGGGAGGATTTCTGTTCTGTGCCTCGATATGCAGGAACCCGATGACCAGCACGTGGGGGACGTCTCCTCGGTTCTGGTACCCCCCCCGCCCTTGCGCTAACACGGGCTTGTCCAAACACGGAGACCCCGTGTTTCCGCACTTTTGGTCCCTTTTTTGAACCGTTGTTTTTGCGGTTCTGATCCAATAGAGAACGTGGTTTATAGCTTTGTGCAGGATGCAGCTAGGGTCAATATGGGTGACAAAGTGTTGCTACAGCTATAATTCCATGTGCTCTTGTACTCTGGGGTGTATGCCGGTCTGTTGGACACTCTTTCATAGTCATGAACAATTCTCTTTCCGCTGCGGGACAGCCTGTCACATACCAGCAGTACACAAACAATGAGTTTGTGCCTGCTCGAGTTTTGGGTCCCTCAACACGAGGTGAGCAGTACATTCACATTGGTTTGGGGTCTGGGGCATGTCTTTGAGGGCAAGCGGTACTTTACAAAGGACATCGTGGATGTCAGTTTTGTTCCCAAGGGTACCCCCCCCCGTGTCGTTCCCCACCCCTTATCGTTTCCCGGGGGGGGGGGGGGCGTCACTTGGTCAACCCAAAATTTTTCGTTGCGGCTCATTGTGTTGTTGTGTGGGTGGCTGTGTTGTGGGGCACTACCACTTGCATCCCTTGCACTCATGGCAGGACATTTTGCTCACTTTCGCTGAAATGGAACTGTGCAACTGGCTGTGCAACTGTGTCTGTTGCATCCAAGGCAATACATTTCTCTATGTATTTCGCAGAATGCTTCGTGTTTCGGAATTTCAGGTTGTTCCTGCACCGCTGTGAACCGCATGTACGGCCATGGCTCCTTGACATGCGACTGGCCACAGTGTGCATGTCAATGTATGGGCCAGTTTACAGCATCTGCACCCACCAACCAAAGCCCATTTGGGCGTGGAATGCTGTGAACCGTGAGCCAGTGGTGGCCCGCTGTTCAGAATGGGGTAGGCACTTTTCTGCTGTTCGGCAATTTGCTGTGTGGCGCAACTGATTCTCCATTTGCACCTGGCCTGGCTGTGCAACTGTGTCTGTTGCATCCAAGGCAATACATTTCTCTATGTATTTCGCAGAATGCTTCGTGTTTCGGAATCTCAGGTTGTTCCTGCACTGCTGTGAACCGCATGTACTGCTGTGAACCGCATGTACGGCCATGGCTCTTTGACATGCGACTGGCCACGGTGTGCATGTCAACGTATGGGCCAGTTTACATCAGGGATGGATCTAATTTGTGCGCCACTCAGGGGGTGGGGGTGGGGGGGGAGGGGGGGGGGGGGTTGTGAATTGTGACATGTCACAAAAAATACAATAGGCCATAGTGGGAAAACAGCTTTTCTGAAAATATTGTGACACCCAAAAGGCTCTGTGGTAATTTCCGAGGTCTGAGGGCATGCGGGATGGTTGCTGGATTGCTCATCTTTGTGTTCCTGAGCTTCCTGTGTTTTTGTGACAATTCCGTTTTTGTGACATTATGCTTGCATGCGCGACAGAGAGATGAGACGCGGTGTCAACTGACACTGTGTTCTCTGTAGGCTCTCAAGACTGACGACATTCGCAGCAGCTCATTTGTCTGCCACATCCTTCTGACAGCCTTTGTCATAGTTCTGTCATGGGTCGAAAGAAGGTGGGTTTTCAGTGTGACCGGCCGTGTGTTTCAGCCGCGCCATGCCGAAAAAAAACGAGCCATGCAGCCCGTCGCGCCGCAGCAATTGCTCTGGCTGTGGGTGCTGTGGGTGCAGCTGTGGGTACTGGGTACTGACAGTGACAGTGACAGTGAATAAGAACCCTGGTGCACCAGCAAAAAAAGACAAAAAACTGTTTCCTGGAATATGCAATGGTTTGCATTGAATGCTTCAAGTGAAGGGGTGTGCTGCCTGCCTCCTGGCACCCTGTGTGGCTCAATCTGTGACCGGGTTTTTTTGTGACGCATATCGTGACGCCTCGTCACAACAGGGGGGGGGGGAGGGGGGGGTAGAGAGGGACACCCACCCCCCCAGTTAGATCCATCCCTGGTTTACATCATCTGCACCCACCAACCAAAGCCCATTTGGGCGTGGAATGCTGTGAACTGTGAGCCAGTGGTGGCATGCGGTTCAGAATGGGGTAGGCACTTTTATGCTGTTCGGCAATTTGCTGTGCAGGGGGGTCCTGAAGGGACGAGGTTTTTTTTTGCCAAGGACACCCCTTAAGGACAGCCCCTAGAGGTTTTTTTGCCCCGGCCCAGCCATGTCTATCCCCCCTTTTTGGGGATCGCCGAGAAAGCAGGAGTTACGCAGCAATTCCGCCCTCTTTTGGGCACCACTTCTGATTCTGCCCCCCGCTCTGAAGCGGTGGGGATCCCCGAGACGGCAGGGGTTACGTAGCCACCTTGCCCACAAGTGGGCCACTTCTGATTTTGCCCCCCGCTCTGCAGCGGTGGGGATCCCCGAGACGGCAGGGGTGACGTAGCCACTTTGCCCACAAGTGGGCCACTTCTGATTTTGCCCCCCGCTCTGAAGCGGTGGGGATCCCCGAGACGGCAGGGGTGACGTAGCCACTTTGCCCACAAGTGGGCCACTTCTGATATTGGTTGCAGCATCGGGTCGGCCTACCAACGACTACGTGCCTTGATCGTCAGACAAGGTCGCCGGCGAACAAGGAACCGTGTCTTGAGGGCAAGGAAGGTTGCGATTTTGCTGGATGTTGGCGCTCGAAGGGGGGCCAAGAGTGAGCCACTTGCAGTTTTTGTGCAAGACCCCTTTCCGCCCGCGCAAACGGAAGCAAGGGCATGCGGTTGAGGTGGAAGATGGTGGTTTGCTTGGGTTTGCGGCTTTCAACGATTTGGCAGTTTCTTTGGAAGAGGATGGTCAGGCAGAGGTTCAGTTGGACATTCAAGATTTGTGGGTTGTCCCCAAGAGGGCGACACGTCACGCCGACATTGGCGATGTGTATGGGGTTGGGTTGGAGGGTGAGGACGAAGACAGTGAGGACGAGGATTTGGAGCAGGCAGGTGAAGTTGCCAGTAGCTCCTCTTCTGACCTTCGTAACCCCTCAGCTGTCCCCTCCACCTCTTCTAACCCTGCCGCGCAGTTGGTGTTTGCGTATGATGTGGATGAGGCGGTGTTGAAGGCAATGGAGAGGGGGAGGTTGCATGAGTGGACTAAAGTTGAGTTTAAGGCCATTTCTAGGAAGCATGGTTTGAGTGTGAGCGGGGGGAAGGGTGAGCTTATGGAGCGTTTCAGGGTGCACTTCTAGAGGTTGCACCAGCTGTAGGGAGTTTGTTATCAGCTGTGCCACCGGCGATGGAACATTCGGGTGGTCGAACGCTGCATCACTGGATTTGATCGAAAAAAGTATTGCTCTTGTTCATGTTGAATTGTGCAGGGTGTGAGGTGTGAGAATTGTGCAAGGGGTTCTATTCAGTGCCTGTCAATCAGAATGAAAGTGACTGAGTGACACCTGAGTTGTGTGGCTAAAGAAAAATCGCTTGTGCTATCATGTTGGGAGGGTTAAGGTTGGGCTATGCGTGCAACTTGTGTTCCGCAGTACCTGCCGTGCGCTAACCCGGGCTTGTCCAAACACGGAGTTAGAGGGCCGCAAAGAGCTCGTTGACACGGGGAAGTCAAGCCGCACATGGAGTGTACCCACCGTTTCCCTTCGTTTGGCCGTTTTGAATGTGTTCCAGGGCTTTTTGGGCCCAAAAATGGCTGTTTTTGGCCCTAAACTGCAGTTTTTGAAACTGAGGTCCGCCACTTGCGAATCCCGTTCCCGGCCGCCACCGTTGAGTTTCTTGCTCAAACTTTGTGTGATTGTAGTTCACACCCATAGGTATCATCCACCAAAATTTCACCTGAATCTGAAGCACCACGACGGAGATCTGATTTTTCCCCATTTCGCGCGTGCTGCTTGCTGCTTGCTTGCTGCTTGCTGCTGCTGCTGCTAAACTTGGTAGGTCCACCCTAGACACTAAAAAGGGTTATAAAACCAAGACTGGTTCCACCAGCTCGGTGACCCTAACCCTAATCAAGACTGAATATTGGGACCGAGCTGGTGGGGGAGGGAACATCAGCTATGACTAGTGAGGGACATCAAGAATGATTCACACATTGATGGCTCTTGACAAAGTGAAATCAGCTTGCAAGTGAACTCCATCACCACGAGGCACACTTTCAAGGCTTCTTGGACTTCTGAGGGGCCAAAATGGGCTCAAAATGGGCTCAAAATGGGCTCATTTCACCCGTTTGTGCACCCCAAATGGTCTAGGATGAGGTTTGGAAAAATGCGTTTTTGACCCCTTTTTAACCCATTTTTGGTCCAAAACAGCCCATTTTCAAGGCATTTTGGGATTTTCGGAGGACCAAAATGGGCCACCACAAGCTCAAAACAGTCCAAAAACACTTGTTTTAGCGTCGCACATGGTCTAGGATCATTTTTGATAAAAGTCATCTTTTTGCCCCTACTGGACCCTGTTGACCCATTTGGGCACCCACCTATTTGGGCTTGAGCTTGCAGCTTGCCGCAGCCTAGTGGGCCTGGGTACAGGGGTCTAGGTGTCCGTTTGGGCAATTCTGAGGGGTGGAAACCACAAAAAGTGGGGGGTAGCGGGTGGAGTAGGTGCCCTCGGAATTGCATTTTGAGCCATGTAGCCAAAGATATGGCCTATTCTTGGTTTGTGGTTGTCGGCATTTGGAGCTTCTGGGGGCCTTTTTGGGCCGTTTCCGGGACATATCATGGAGTTAGAGGGCCGCAAAGAGCTCGTTGACACGGGGAAGTCAATCCGCACGTGGAGTGTACCCGCCGTTTCCCTTCGTTTGGCCGTTTTGAATGTGTTCCAGGGCATTTTTGGCCCAAAAATGGCTGTTTTTGGCCCTAAGCTGCAGTTTTTGAAACTGAGGTCCGCCACTTGCGAATCCCGTTCCCGGCCGCCACCGTTGAGTTTCTTGCTCAAACTTTGTGTGATTGTAGTTCACACCCATAGGTATCATCCACCAAAATTTCACCTGAATCTGAAGCACCACGACGGAGATCTGATTTTTCCCCATCTCGTGCGTGCTGCTGCTTGCCGCTTACTTGCTGCTGCTAAACCTGGTAGGTCCACCCTAGACACCAAGACTGGTTCCACCAGCTCGGTGACCCTAGCCCTAACCCTAACCCTAGCCCTGCCCCTAGCCCTAGCTCTCACCCTAGGCTCGGGTTAGAGTGAGTGTTGGGGTCCAAAATGGAGAGCAATCGTGTGGCAAAAGCAGCCGTGAAGGAAATTTTGGGGATCTTGTGCAGCCCAATTAACATGGCTGGCATGGCCAAACCAACTGGCTGCAATACCCCCCCCCCCCCCCCAGGGGCCTTCGGCCCACTTCTAATGGGGGGGGGTCGCGTATAAAAGCGAGGAGACGTCCCCCCGGTGGCTGCAATACTTGCAGCAGCTAAGAAGGAGTGCTGCAGTGCTTGCAGCACCTGAGAAGGAGTGCTGCGGTGCTTGCGGAACCGGTGCAGCACCCCCCATTGTCCCTGGATTGGTAATGGGACGGGGGCTGGCTGCATCAAGCAAAGGCGCCACCGCTGCCGCCTGGGCTCCTGCCATGTGGCAGGTGAGGTGCGGGTTGCAGCTCCTCCCCATAGTCCCTGGATTGGTAACGGGACGTGGTGGCTGCGTCAAGCTGCAGTGTAACGGCTGCGGCTACAGGACCGCAGCCGTGCGGCCTGCCGTGTGCCAGCTGAGGTGGGGTTGACAGTGGGGGTTGACGTGCGCCCACCCTCCGTGCCGCTTTTGGCAGAACTGAAGGCACTGGGTGTGTGCCCATGCAGAATTTTTACCCCCCGTGTCCAACGAACACTGTGTCCAACGAACACTTCCGTTCGGACCGTATTAATTTGGGACCAAATTAGTTGGGTACTTAATTAGGTACTGGGCTCCCAAACCGCAGTTTGAGGCTAAAGGTTTGGGAATTGAGGGGCTGTTGTGATGTATCTTCAACCCCTCCCCCCCAAAATCGGCGGCCGAATTCGGCCGACTTCGCCGATTGGTTCTGCCGATTCCGTTGGGTTTCTGAAATTCGCCCATTTGTTCTGCTGATTTGCCGGGTTTCTGTGAATTCGCCAATTCATTTTGCCGGCACAGAGTCAGTGGAAGCCTGTGTGCATTCATCTTCTTCCGGTAAGCTTTGTTTGTGCAGTGAAAACCATTTTTCTCCTCAGGACAAATGACAAAAGTGCAAAAAAAACAATGGGTCCTGGAATTGAACCGATTTGTGGGGTTTCTGTGATTTGGCCGTTTCATTCTGCCGACTTGTTGGGGCCTCTGGGATTCTAGGTCACCTAATTCGGAGTGGTCAATACAAGATGTGTTCATTTACTTTGGGACACTGGATAATAACTTTTCTTTCTATATTGGTTGTTCAGATTGGCACCATGAAGTGTCTTTACTGCCCACAAAAAGACGCGTCTGTGGTCCTCTGGGATTCATTGTCCCGCGATGATCAAATTTTTCTGCGGGACAAGTACCCTGATGCTGGTGAGGGGGCAGTTTGTGAATTGTGTGTTCGCTCTGCACGCCCCAGTGCGTTCTTCAGCCGCCATTCTTCCAGCACCTCATCGTCAGCCCCCCAATCAGTGGATTCTGGACTGCAGGTGCCTTCGGGTCCTGTAGTTGTGTCTGGTGCAGCCACGTCTTTGGCCACAGAGTCAGTGGAATCTGGGGTTCTGGAGCCTTCAGCGTCTGTTGCAAAGTCTTCTACTGCTGCCACGGGGCCTGCCACAGGGTCCCATCAGATTGACTACTGCAGGACAGCTCTGGTTGCAGATCAGAGCCACAGGGTCTGCTGCACACCCACCCAGCACACAGTCAGATGGGAATGGGAAGCCTGTGTGCAGTCATCTTTTCCGGCAAGCTTTGTTTGTGCAGTGAAAACCATTTTTCTCCTCAGGACAAGTGACAAAAAGTGCAAAAAACAACAGGTCCTGGAATTGAACCGATTTGTGGGGTTTCTGTG
Source organism: Eutreptiella sp. 'Long Island Sound 2002' (assembly GCA_964036045.1). Lineage (NCBI taxonomy): Eukaryota > Euglenozoa > Euglenophyceae > Eutreptiales > Eutreptiaceae > Eutreptiella > Eutreptiella sp. 'Long Island Sound 2002'. Next base: position 4,724,362 of record OZ038396.1, on the reverse strand, counting down.
ATTTGGCCGTTTTTTTCTGCTGACTTGTTGGGGCTTCTGGCTTCTGCACCACCGCCGATTAATTTTTAGACCAGGGCATATACCACTGGACCACTGGCTGACACTGATATACATTGTCCTCAGGGACCATGCACAGACCGAGAGAAGAAAAAAAATTTTTAACAATTGAGGGGGTGTTGCCTGAACCGTGCGCGCACCGTGCACGCACCGTGCGCGCACCGTGCGTCCTTTTGCGTATTCTATGTCCACCAGATCCACAATGCCTGAATCTGAGCTGCCCTGGCTTGTCGCCGGACTGCCTGTGTACTACCACCGCTCCAACGGGGATAGGGTGTCGGCCACTGTCGTTGACCCTTCTCCAAGAGGTGGGCGTCGCGTCTCTATTCGGTACGAATTGGGTGGTGAAGAGGTCTTGTACGAGCATGCACCCGAGGAGCGGTTGGAGTTTGCAATTGTGACTGCTGAGAGCCCCGATTCCCCCCAACCTGTGCACCATGAGGCGCCGATGGACGCTTTGCTGGAGCCCCAATTACCTGAAGTGGAAACTAAAGCCCCTAGAATTGATGATCATGAGCCAGAATGCTGTGGCGGATGAAATTGAAATTCCCGTAACCCAACCAGTGTTGTCGCTTGTGTTGTCGCCTGTGCATGGTTTGTAACGGAGGTGCGTGCAAGGTGCAGAAATTGGGAGCCTGGAACCTGTGACAAGCATCAGATTCAAAAAAAAAATTCCCGGTACGCCAATAGGGGCTGCAGGGTGCAGAAAATAGGACCCTGGAACCTGTGACAAGCATCAGACTAAAAATTGAAGAATCCTGGTATGCCAGTATGGACTGCAAGGTGCAGAAATCAGGACCCTGGGTGTGTTTCTATGGGGGCCATTCAACGGGGTACAAGTTGGGCAACCATCCCAAAAACATTGAACCGTGCGCGCACCGTGCACGCACCGTGCGCGCACCGTGCGCGCACCGTGCGACAACGCCCCCTGAGAGATATTTTGGGTTCCCACATGACACCAACTACAGAGCAACCGACAGGAAGGTGTGTTTGGAGCCTCGGACTAAGATCCAGGGCACTGGGAACCTGTTTTGCTGAAAAATTGGTCCGCAGATTTTTTCCGCCGATTTGTTGGGATTTCTTCGCCGATTTGGGGGGGGGATTGTATCTTGAAGTAATGGTTCTACTCTGAAAAGTGCTAATTGGAGGCCTCTACCGCATTGTGCTTTGAATGGGCCGGTATCTTGTGCCCAAAGCAGATAACGGGGCTAGTTCGGGTCTTTTGATTGTTGCAGTCCTAAATATTAGAATTGGCCTGGTGCTGTGCCCCAAAGCAGATAAAGGGGCTAGTTCGGGTCTTCTGATTGTTGCAGTCCTAAATACACAGATACAGACACACACACAGGTCAAAGTGCCGTGATTCATTCCGTCAGTCAGCCAGTTGCAGTTGCATATAATTCATGTCTATTTGAGAACATTGTTGTTGAGCATTTCACAGAGCTGACTTTTTTCAAGCAGGCCTGGGGCCACCACTTTCAGCCCTTTTTTGTGCCTTTTTCCCACAACGCTTCCCTGATCAGGGCCACATCTGCCCCCCCCTGCACCTGGGTACCCCTTTTTTAAGGGGGGGGGGGTTGGTGGGGGGTCAAAACTTCTTTGCGTATTGTGGCCGCTGTGTGTGTATTTGGACCTGGGTCCTGAAGAACTTTTTTCTTGTTTATGGACCCTCTACACATCGCGGGGGTCCTGGGTGCCAACTCCAAGTAACCTCAGTCGCCCCCCCCCCCCCCCCATATGGCCCCTTGCCAGTGAGGACTTAGCCGTGTTCACACTGGATAGGCTATTTAGTAGCACGTGGGACTTTTTTGAAAATTCGATTTTTCATGAAACCCTTCTGTTGCCCTGGGATGGGTTTGGGTGATCATTCGGTGACAATAGGGTAAAAACACATAGATACCGGCTAAAACATGGTTTAGATATCTTGGATGGTCATTTTAGATGATCACAATATCAAAAAAACTATGTTTCAGAAACTTCGATTTTTGAGCTGTAAAGGCTGAAAAACTGCATAAGCTGGTGGTGTACCAATCTCGTTTGACCCCCCCCCCTCCCGTGCGTCCAACACCCCAATAAGGTGAAAAACACATCAATACTGCCTAAAGAGGCTTTACATATCTTGGATGGTCATTTTAGGTGATCACGGTATCAAAAGAATAAGTTCCTTTGATTTTTGAGCTGCCGACGGTGAAAAGCTGCATAAGCAGGTTGTACACGGATCCCTTGTGAGACCCCCCCCCCCCCCCCGGCACCCAATACCGAAATATGGTGAAAAACACGTAAATATGGCCTAAAAAATGCCTTCGATAGTCCTTTTAGGTGATCACAGTATCAAAAAAATGAAGTTTGGAAAACTTCGATTTTTGAGCTGAAAAACAGCACAAGCAGCGTGTGCACCTGCCCATTCAGTCACGTAAGACATTATTGGTGGAAACAGTCATTTCCCGTCTTTCGCACAGGTTTTGACCGGCCTCCGGCAGGGCTACGGTGTGAAAAAAATGTCCTTTCATATCCTAGTAGGCATATACTGTCACAACATCTCCACTCACACCGCTCAGAGTGCGTAGCACAAGGTCACCAAGGTCGCCAAAACTGCCAACATAGCAAAAATGACCGCAAAGCGCATAAACTGCATCAGCGCTCGTCCCACTCCGCCCCATACAAACCCCATGGAGTCGGGACCCGGAAACAATTTTTCAGCTCAAAATTGAAAAAACCCAAAGATTCTCGATTTTCAATTCCAAAAAGGGGCGGCCAAATTTTGACCCCCCACCTCCCTGAAAACCTCCAAAAAGTGGTTTTCAAGTGCGGCGAGGGGTCTAGGGGGGGCCCGGCCCAAAACTTCGTTGGGGGGGTGCGTTTATTGGACAAAATAATGTTTTCACAAGGGGTTGACCTAACAATCCAACCCCTTGGGGTAGGGTACGCAAATAGGCCCAAAAAGACCCAAAATGGGGGGTATGTGGCGTTTTCTCCTTATATATGCCTACCTGGCTTTGATCTAATAACCTTTGCGAGGTGATTCTATTGCCTTCGGCAAGTCCACCTCGCAGAGAATCTACCCCGAGCAACACACACCCAAAATAGGGTAAAAACCAGACAAATACGGGCTAAAACATGCTTTACGTATCTTGGATGGTCATTTTGGGTGATCACAATATCATAAAAATAAGTTTTGGAAACTTCGATTTTTGAGCTGTATAGGCTGAAAAAACCTGCATAAGCAGGTTGTGTACCAACCCCATTTAACCCTCCCCCCTCCCTGCACCCAATACCCAAATAGGGTGATAAACACATGAATACGGCCTGAAACATGCTTTACATACCTTGGATTCTCATTTTAGGTGATCACGGTATAAAAAAAATAAGGTTCGAGACCTTCGATTTTTGAGCTGTATAGGCCGAAAAACTGCATTAGCAGGTTGTGTACCAATCCCTTGGGAGCCCCCCCCCCCCCCCCCCGCCCCGCCCAATTCCCAAATAGGGTGAATAACACGCAAGTACGGCCTAGAACATGCTTTATGTACCGTGGATAGTCATTTTAGCTTATCACAATATCAAAAAAATTAAGTTTGGAAAACTTCGATTTTTTTGAGCTGCCCAAGGTGAAAAACAGCATCCACAGGTTGTGCACCGGCCCATTCACTAGGCCATTATTGGTGGAAACCATCTTTTCGCGTCCTTGGCGCGGGTTTTGACCGGCCTCCGGCAGGGCTACGGTGTGCAAAAAACGTCCTTTCGTATCCTAGTAGGCGTATACCGCACTCCCCTATACCCTACTCACACCCCTCACAGTGGGTAGCACGGGATCACCGAGGTCGCCAACACCGCCAACATAGCAAAAATGGCTGAAAAGCGCATAAACCGCATCAGCGCTCATCCCACTCCGCCCCATACAAACCCGATGGAGCCAGGACCGAAAACAATTTTTCAGCTCAAAGTCGAAAAAAACCAACAGGTTCATGTGTTTCAACCCAATAAAAAGGGGGGTCAATTTTGAACCCCCTCCCCCCCACCTCCTTGAAAACCTCCAAAAAGTGGGTTTCAAGTGGGGGCAGGGGTCTGCGGGGGGTCCGGACCAAGACCTCATTGGGGGATGCGCTTTTTGGACAAAATAATGAATTTACAAGGGGTTAAACTAACAATTCAACCCCTTGGGGTAGGGTACGCAAATAGGCCCAAAAAGACCCAAAAGGGGGGGTATGTGGCGTTTTCCCCTTATATACGCCTGCCTGGCTTTGATCTAACAACCTCCACGAGGTGATTTCCATTTTTGAGCTTCCCAGGCTGGAAAATTGCATCAGGAGGTTGTGCCCTAGCCTTGTTGGGACGCCTCCCCCCCCTCCCCCGCCCCCCAACACTCAATTAGGGTGAAAAACACATAAAAGGGGGCTAAAACATGCTTCGCATAGGATATTTCATCATTTTGGATGGTCAGAATATCCAAAAAAAATCAGTTTCGCAAATTTTTACTTTTTAGCTGCTGAGGCTGGAAGATTGCGTAAGCAGGTTGTGCCCTAGCTCCATTGGGGGGGGGGGGGGATCAATGGTCGGCAACGATTGAACGAATGACCCCGCCATAGACAATTTCAGCCCTTAGTCCAGTGGTTCTTGCACAGTCAATGTGTCCCCTTCTTGGTTGGGGTGCTCCACTATCGTATGTACACCATTCGAGGTATCCAGGCGCTGGAGAGTAAGTATAGTGGGTCGTTGGGTCTGCGTTGTAACCCGCTGTAACCTGTTGTTCCCATGGAGGAGCAGGTCAATAATATTTTAGCGCCCGTTTCTCGGGCTGCGTGCGACTACTACAACTGTGTGTGGGCTGCAAAGCATGGCACTCCTTCGGCCTAACCCTCGACGGTATATATTACAGGTTTCAAACGTTCAAAGTCAGTTGTAAACAAGGTGCAGAGTGGGCACGGACACACGGCTGTCCGCGGAGCCAAGTCGTTGCTGCGGTCTGTGGGACGGGTGGATGTGCCTAGTGCAGCAGATAAAATATCCTAGATGATACCGAGCTATGCATGGATCATACCACAAGATCTACGCATTTCGAGCCCCCCCGGAATCGAACCCGGCATCTCTTGCCTGGGGCCGATCCTTTTAGCCACTATGCTATATCGACGAGGTCTGTGTTCCTGTTCCGCCGGCATAATTGCTGAGCTTGTCCTGGCGCATGGCGCATCGCAGCCCTCCCCGGGGTTCAAACCACCCCCTGCGGGATGGGAGCCTCGGCGCATGCCATTCAACTACGGGGACGATACCGGGCTCTATGCTTCTGGGGGACGGGGTTTGATCTAAGTAAAGTCCAGTGGTCTCACGACAGAAAAGAATACAAGATTCAAGACATTCAAAGGTGCAGGTAATCAAGATGCGTAGCGTTTACACAAGGGTGACTGTCCACTTAGCCTAGTTGCAGGTGCAGGCTGTGGAGCAGGAGCACCCACTACTGCAGGACGTCGAACAGTCTCGCGAGGTGCTCTCCCCCGAACCTGTGCTGGATATAGAGCGCGTATCTTCTGGTTCAGACTCGCTGTCAGGCAGGGGAACCAAGTCGAGTGCCGGTAGCATGTTGTGTGCCCCGCCATTGTGGAAAGGCAACGGGGGTGGGGGAAGGAAAGTCGGGGGCGATAGCTGCTGCTGGAGACAATTCAATGTTGAGCAGTTTGCAGCGTTTAGGAGCATTAGGCGTGTGACAAATCGGGGATTTTGTTGCAGGGGTCGCAAGCTTAGGGAATTTCGGATGGTACATGCGTCCTCGATAAGCCAGTCTGTCTGCTTCATTATTTCCTTCAATGGTTACGTGGGACGGCACTTTGACCCACTTGATCGTGCGCCCGGGCCTGTCTAGTTCTAGGAGTAGGGTCTCCCACACGGGGACATTGGATGCCGGACCTCAGGATCCCTTCTAGCCACGGAGCTTCCAGCGCCGCGTTGCCCTTGCTGCTCCCAAGATAACGTGCTGTGAGTCCGTGCATATGGCAATGGTGCCTTCAGTGAAGATTTCTAGGGCTCGCCGTGCGGCCAGGAGCTTGGCTGCGTTGTTGGTTTGCCGAAAAGATGTTGGGACATGCGCGGCAATAGCCACTACACCTACCCTATAGATTCCATAACCAACCTTTCTCTTTTGGCAACACTCTATGCCTTTTGTCAACTACGTTAAGCAACCACTGTCCCTGCCACCCAACCTAATCCCCCCCTTTCAGGCATTCACACAGGACCTCGGGATCCTCGTGTCCCCGGCAACCCTGCCGTTCTTTTAGATGGGCTCTAATGTGATCCGGGCCTCTATGCCCTACGTTGGCTGGAGCGCCCGGGCGTACTCTGTGGTAAAAAAAGATTTGCATTTTCAAGCACCCGCACTGCTTTCTTATGATACGCCGCCATGGCGGTCAATGCTGTTTAGGGACCAGCATGGCCCGTCCTATTTTGCACCACGATTGATACGGCTAGGCATACTCACTATAGGCCAGTTGCTTGACGACAATGCTCTTTGGAGTGTGATGTTTTTATCGTAAAAACAGAGGTTTTGAGCGACTAACGTAATTGATCTGCATTGTTTGCACTGCCTGTCAAAATTGTACTGTGACCTGTGTACATTATTGCGATACATGTTTTAGTGCATTTTTGATTTGCATCCATGGGTGATGGACCCACTTGCCCACCCTATTTTTTCTTTACCCATCTTGGAGTGGGTCTTCAGGCCTCTGCATACATTGATTTGCTGGAGTATGCCTGAGTGGCGTTGACTGTCGTCTGGGAGTAAGCCTGAGTGGCATTGACTGTCGTCTGGTTCACGGAGAGCACCGGATTCTGTCGTGCATGTTTGCAGCTTGTTGGAGCTAGTGTAAAACTCTTTGCTCCCACATGGTAGCCGATTTACCAACACATACTTTCTTCCCCACCAGGAACCCCTAATCCCAAGGCAACACCCCCTCCGGATCCGACGACGTGGCTCGACTGGACTAGGAAGCATGTAGCTGAAATTTTTGTCTGGTCCGCACACGTTGCCTTCTAGACAACCAGAGGAGGTGCGTCTTCATTCCACAAGTTACAATTACCCGCGAAACAAAAAGATTTTGTGCACGATAGACCACACTTTGCATTCCTGTCACTTTTACCTTGGAGCTTTTGACGTTCCCGACACCGCTTTTCGCTCACAGGAACCTGCATTTTCAGTCAAGCACATTCTGCAGTACGACCCCGTGGTATCCCTAACCAAGCCGACCGGGCTGCTGGGCTGGCCGGCGGTCTTCACCAACTGGCATGTCCGATGCGCAAACTATCAACCATTCTTCAGTATCAATTGGGAGTCATTTCGTCAGCCCTTGCATAGAACACTTTCCCTCTGGGAGGAATGTCCGCACTATTTGATGATTTACTCGGGAGACATTGCACTTGTTTTAGTCATTTCTTAAAACAATGTCCCAACACACACACACCCTTCCCCCCGTCACTTTCCGCAACACCCCCCCCACACCCCTACCCTCCAAACACAAGCTCAAAGCCGATGCACGACAACTCTGGAAACTTCGGTGGGCTGACGAGCTTGACCAGGTTTTGGCCAACTTTCAGGATCAGGACATGCTGCTCATCTTCACTGATGGCTCCTCTGCCGTCGAGCAGGACATAGGCCAACTGGCTGCACCCTCTACTTGTGTACCCTGCCACAGTGGTATTCCCCTCACCTGCGGTGATCTCCTCACTGGCCACAGTCTACCAAATAGATTTGAATCTCAACTCGTGGGGAGTCACCCTGGATATACTGACCCACCCACCCGCTAAAGGAGGTTACGACCTCGCTCCGCCGCAAAACCCAAAGTTTGAGTAGGTGAATTCTTTCAGGCAGGGACATAGCCCATATTTGTATGGCAAAGGCCCTGCCCGTGGATTTTTGAAGTGCATGCGAGTATGCGTCCTTTGCCGTTGCGTCACCAAATTAAATGCCTAGATACTTGTAGGAAGGTCTAATACTCAGTCCTGTTGAAAGCAGCTAGACTTTGTGCTATTCATTCCATGAACCCTTTAGCAGGAGTGCTGACTTGGGGACATTTACATAGAGGCCAGTGTACCGTGAGAAGGCTCGGACAGCGCTCCAAGAAACCAGAATGAGAAAAATTGCATGGTCCTATTCACCAGCAATTATGATAAGAAAGTCATCAGCAAATAATAAAACCTGAATGCAGGGTGAAATGTTCGTGAATTTGTGTGCCAAGGGCGAGATAACCATTGCAAAGATGGAGGGTGACAAGGGGCACCCCTGTCTCACCCCAGGCGTGGGGACAATCCGGTGTTGAAACTTCGTTTGCCCCCTAATGGACAAGCAGAGGGGGGCGTTGAACAACGCCAGCATGAGGCGGACAAGCTCTTCAGGGATGCACATATCCGTAAGGAAAGCCGTGGCATATTCGTGAGAGACCGAGTCAAATGCCCTTTCACAATCAATAGGACAGCAAATGGCCCGGTTCTCTGTGGTCCAAGATCCAAAAGCCCGCCACAGGTTGTCAATGATGGATCGACCTTTGATGAAACCTCTTTGTTGGGTGGGAGTAACGGCAGAAATAGAATCTTCAAGTTGCATCGCAATAATTGCCGCAATCCATTTGTTGTTAAAGTTTGGAAGAACAAGTGGCCTCAGGTCCTGTACCCCCACCAGACCCAGTTCTTTGGGGATGGGGTTGAGAAGTGCCAAAGACCAGGACTAAGGAATCAGGGGGTCTTTCAAGAGTTGTTGATAAATGTCAAGCATGAGTGGAACAAAATGTTCCGCAAACATTTTATAAACCTCGCCGGTGAAACCATCAATTCCCGGGGAAGAGGTTGGGGTGACATTTTCGAGAGCTGCGTGCACCAGGTCGGCTGTGACCGGTTTGATCTGCATCTTGGCCATAGTTGCTAAAGGCTTATTGGCAAAGAAGGTGTTCTAGTATTCAGAACATTCAGATGCAGGCAAGCCCGAGGAGGACATAGAGTTCAACCAGAAGGTGGTGATTTTCCGTGGCATGGAGTCCAAGTGTGGCAGAACGGCGCCAGTTCTGGATCGTAGAGAGTGCAATTTGCGCTTATCTTGTGGTTGTCGGACAAGTCTCCAGACTTTGTGTCCCTTGCGCAAGGGCTGTGGTGCATGTGGGTCGGTAAGATGTGTTTTCAGCTTATCCATTACAATCATGCCTATGCGGTCTGTGTCTAACTGTTCAGAAAGGCATCTGTCAAGGCTAGGGGTGCGGAGTGAGACATAGCCTTGCGACGCGAGAAAATCAACTGCACCTGGAGCAAGCTGATGAATGGTAGACTCTCGAAGGAGCGCCTGAACCTCGGTAATCCCATTGCGATAGTGGTTCCCCTCGTAGGCAAGGGCCTCTTTGCGGATAGCCTGCAAAGAGTGGTCCCAGGCTGCGAAGCCTGTGGTGGTCAGGTCGTTCAGCATTTCAGGAATAGTGGTGACTGTATTTTCGCATTTCAAAAAACTGGTGGGGCACCTTTTCCTTCGTGTGTTCCCTTCTCTGGTGGGGCCAGATTAAGGAAAATAGCTTTGTGGTCTGAGCTGCCAAGGAAGGTAGTGTAGCACTCTTGGATATGGCATTGAAAGTTTTCAGGATCTAAAATCCTGTCAATCCTACGTTTACGATCAAGGTCGACATCGGACAAATCTTGCTCGTGACTATGCATGTTCCCTGCCCGGGGTTGTCGGGGGAGCTCGCCAGTCTTTTTCTGCAGAAGCCCCACGTCCAGCCTTCCAAGGAGGTCGTCAAGTCTGCCCTGATGCAAACAGACAAAAGAGTCCACTAGTCCAAAGTCAGAGATGACATCAACCTCAAGTCGCCTTGCTTCTAGGACCTCTGTGGGCTCTACACTGTTGCGAAGGCAAGAGACGTCCCTAGAGGGTAGTACAATACTGGTGTGGTCTAAACGAAAAATGGTGTTCCGGGGAACTGATGTCAGAAAAGCTCGTCGTTTTGGTCCATTGGACGTTACATGCAGGGGCATTGTGGTGAAAATGGCAGACGGCGAAATGCTGCGGGATACCGGCGGGTTCCTGAATAGTGGCATATAAAAATCTTTCAGCCTACGACCAGGAGCTCAGGAGACTCCAAGAATGATGATACGCTAAAGTAGCCCCGCCTCTACCTGATCTGGTGACATTGGCCAACAAAACTAGGTCCTGTTTTCTGAAATGGATCTCGAAGCAGGCGAGTGCATCATCGTCAGGAATGTTGGGTTCTTGGAGCCCCATGACATTAATAATGGAGCGATGGAAAAGCTTGAAAATTTGTAAATAGCGGGGTTCGGTGGAGTCCTCACCGGGAACTAGAGTACTGAGACCGTTGCAATTAAAGGTGCAAGTTTTGAGTCCTGCCGCCGTGAAAGGGGTAGCTGCCGTACGGGAATTCCCGGCACCTCCCTGTTGTACCGGCGTAGGTCCGTGTGATGTTGGGGCGGGCATGATTATCTTCGACGGGAGGCACACACGTAAGTCGTTTGTCCCTTGGAGGCCTGGCCTCGTTTGCGCGATTCGAGATATTCACGCTTCATAACATTGAATTCACTGAATGGAATGATGGTGGTGCCAGTTTCACGATGTGAGTCGTGGAGAATGCTGCTTGTGGTGGAGGCAAAATTGCCTTGCATTTTCCATGCAACAGTGGGGAACTTGCCCGGGTTCCACGTGGACCTCGTGAGAGTGTCAACTGGGAAACCTTGTTGATGCCGAAACTCCTTGAGTTGAGAGTCTCTCAGCCATATTGGTACATTATACACAATAAGGGCCTCTGAGGCACCGGAACCCCTGCTGGAGCGAGAGGTCGCAGACCTTTTAGAGTAGGTTGAGCTGGCGTCAGAGCTGCTGTCTGGGTTAAACCAGTCTGTCTGCTTCTCATCTTTGAAAAGAATGCGGTTTGCCTGTATTTGAACGAAAGGACCGTGCACAAAAGGGTGCAGGCCGAGGCGCACCTTGTTGTGTCCTGCAACTTGCAGAGACCATGACCTGCTGTCCAAAAACACTTCAGAAAGCATGTCGTGCAAATTGAGCCACAGGTGTTTGCAATTTTGGTCCTTGTGTGACTTTTTGTGAAAAAAACCTTCAGGACTGCTTCATGGTCAATGAAAGCAGTGCCGTCAAATTCGCTCATGGACATGATAACAAAAAAGTCTTTCTTTCCGTCGGCATCCAGAAATTTGAGGCGTTCATGCTGATTTAGCTCCAACAGGGATTTTTCTTGCTGCACGGTTCTATTGGGGCGGGCGCAGGTTGACCGGGCCTGCAACGTTGAAGCATTGCGCTCCAGTTAAACCCATGTGTAACATGGTTTGTGTCATGTCATTTGCAGTCATGTGGACCACAAAGTTGGTGGGGGGGGGAGGGGCAGTTGGGCATCCTTGCGCTCTAATGACAATCCTTTGGAAAGGAGACGCACAATGTTGTGGTCCGGCTTGAGGCGCTGTGAAATGGAGGAGGGTCTGAAGCTGATTACCCTGAAATCAACTATGCCTCCATCTGCGAGGAGGAGTGGTCGTGTCATTTTAGAGAAGGCCTGTGGGGTATAGCGGCCATTTTCCGCAAAGCAGAGTCACACCATTGGTTAATTGGTGTTTGGGTGGTCACCTCGACCTCTAAATTCCACACGGCTTGCAGATAGCTCCGTGTTGATTTTTTGGCGTAAAGCAATTGCTTGGGACATCTCTGTGTCTTTCAGCATTAGCAGGATGTTCACTTAGTCTTCAGGTAGGGCCGCTCCCAACTCGTCTTATTGTCGCCGTTTTGTGTGTATCTGGACGTCGGGCCTGAAGATCTTTTTTCTTGTATATGGACCTTCTAACCCATGGCGGGGGTTCCGGGTCCCAACTCCAAGTACCCCCAGTCCGCCCCCCCATTTTGGCCCCTTGCCAGTGAGGCGCGGATCTGCTTGCTTTCCATTCTTTTACCTCGTCGTATGCATCGACATACTCTTTGATCCATGTGTCGTGGGGCGTGTACCGACAACAAGTCTCTACTATCCGCGGGTCCACCCTACAAATTGTCTCTGGGTCCCACCAAAGATATGTGGCATACGCAACGATGTGTATGTACTGTATGCGGGGGCATGAACAATGGCTTCGTGCGTCGTTGACCTATGTTGAGGATTTGCACAATGTTTCCTTTCGAAGGGCTGCTCGTGACACACGCGCTATGTGGCACAATGTATTGCTGTCCCTTACCCGTGCTCTGTAGGAAGAGGCGGCATCTTCGCGGCGGGCCTATTTTTCGAAGTGCTGCAGTGCGCACACAGCTCGTCATCGGGACCAGCGGTGGACGCACTGGGCCACCCTCACAAAGCATTGGGAGGAGGTGGCCTGGCGTGAAAGAGTGAAATACCTGGAAGCCGAGAGGGCAGAGCTCCGGGTTCTGTAGCTAAAACGCCGCCGCCTGCCAGACACCGACCCACACACACCAAAGAGGCGACGTACTGACATGCCCTTCTCCCATACCATTCAACTCACAAGATCGTGTGTCTGTGACTCATATGACGATCTTGTCATACAACTAACTGGATCCGCGCCGGGTACGACTTAGTCTTTGTGAGGCCACCCCCATCTATAGCTCATAAGACATGTGAGTTTTTCAACTCCATGAGATTACTTCCTGTGCTTCATCTCCTATTTTTGTTTTTGTTTTTGTTTTCATTTCTTTGAGCCTTACTCTCTCACTTCACGTGTGGACCCCAGGGTCGTGGCAGGTCTCACCCCCTGCATATATTGTGCAGCATTAGATGGGCAGACGCCCCCGCTGGCTTCCTTGGGTCCCAGGGACATACCTCATCCGTATCCACTCCAGTGGCTAAGCCTTTCTGACTGTACATGCTCCTAGGCCACGGCGCCCATGCACATTGTCGCCTGTTGGCAGAACTCACCAGTGTCGGAATGCAAAAGAAAAGATTGGCCCCTTGCCAGTGGGGACTTCGCCGCTTTCACACCGGATACGCTATTTTGTGACGCGCGAAAGTTTTTTCAAATTCGATTTTTCATGGGTTTGGCTGATCATTTGATAACAATAGGGGTACTTGAGCACCCATGGGGACCCGCATTTACAAAAATCTATTGCCTTCGGCAAGTCCACCTCACAAAGAATCTACCCCAAGGAACACACACCAAAATAGGATTAAAACTACATAAACACGGGCTGAAACATGCTTTAGATATCTTGGATAATCATTTTATCGTGATCGTAATATCAAAACAATGATTTTTTGAAACTTCGATTTTTCAGCTGTAAGGGCTGAAAAACTGCAGAAGCAGGTTGTTGACCAATCCCATTTGACCCCCCCCCCCCCCCCCGCACTGAATGGCAAACAGGGTGAAAAACACATGAATACGGCTTGAAACATGCTTTACCTACCTTGGATGGTCATTTTAATTCATCACGGTATCAAAAAAATTGGTTTTGAAAACCTTGATTTTTGAGCTATCAAGGGTAAAAAAGCGCATACGTAGGTTGTGTACCAATCCGTTGTGAGAACCCCCCCCGCGCGCCCAATACCCAAATAGGGTGAAGAACACGCAGATACGGCCTACAACATGCTTTGCATACCTTGGATGGTCATTTTAGGTGATCACAATATCAAAAAACTACGTTTTGAGCCGACCAAGGTGAAAAATTGCATAAGCAGGATCCAATGCGGTACGACCGGCTGCAATCTGATCCTTGAGATGTCGGACCACGCCCGAGTCCTCCCCACATTAGTGATCCAAGGGTCATTGCAGCTGCTCTACGAGGTCCAACCGTACGGTGCGAGACGGGGTGTGGATTCCCCAGCCAGTGTGGCACGCGAGCAACGTAGAACCACATGCTAAACAGGTTGCAAAATCGGTTTTTGAACCATCCTCTAGGCCGATGGCACCTGAGCGGCAAGCCCGATCAGCACGGCGCCAACCACCTTGGGAGGAGCAGGATCCGTCGCCTCTCTCCGAAACGGGATCCTCCCGGTTAAGCAATGAGGGTGAATCTAGATTCGGTGGCCAGCAAGCCTCAGATGCCGGGACGCCGTTGGGTGTACTTGTTGCCGTATCCCGGCAAACCCTGCATGGCCGCGTGCTTGGGCAACTGTGCGATGGGGAAAGAAACCATGAACGGCATCATCTGCGGTGCAGTAGCTGTTGGATCCGGTGGGCGACCCGCGTGTGGGTTGGTGCGGGCCCTTTTTGGTGGCGGCGGCGTCACGGACCGTGATCGGGATGTGGACGGTGCAAGGACCAGAGGAGCTACAAGAAGCTCATCAAACGAATTCGGAAGGACCCAGGAATCCCCGAGGACCATGAACACATGATGGGACCAGGAAGACATTCCGAGCATGTCCGACTACCGTATGATCCCACGCCGCCCAAGGAGCATCACCCTATAACGGTATAATGTACGGCATGCGCCCACCAGATCAACATGGGATGGCAGTACCCTCTACATGCTAGCATCATGTGCCCCAAAGCCAAGGGATTCACAGACCCGGGGCCCTCGTGCACATGCAACCAGTGCAGCCTGTGCATGATCCCGGCCGCCGATACACGGCGCATGCAGGCCTCGTGCGCGATGACCATCGTCACCAAGGCCCAAGATGAGAGGGAATGCCCCTGGGAGGTGAACACCACGCAAACGGCTCACCACCACCTCCATGAACATGGGCTCTAGCGGAACCTGGTTTCGTTCGCCGTGCTACGGACTCGCGCATCAGGGACGTGATGTCTCGCCCATAGGAACCCCCAATGCGGTCGCCGGCACTCTCATCATGGAACCCGTTGACAAAGGATGACCCCCGAAGAGTTAGTGACGAAACGGAGGATGGCGTGTGATGCGCCAGGCGCACTGTTAGCATCATGCTGTCTGAAGTGGGACGTGGACGCGTCGTTCATGCTGAAGTAGGTCAGCGGGGTTTTATGCGACCCACGGGGGGGGGGGGGACTCCGCGGGTCGTAGGACGCCAACTACCCTCCCCCTCAAGGGGAGAGGCGGAGGCCGACGCAGTACCGACATGGTCCATACACGCAAGTCAACTCGGCCTCCAAGAAAATCAAGCCCCAGCAAGCACGCCAGCGTCTCAAGGGACAAGCACTGAACCAGCTGGATGCCATAGCGGAGGCAGGGTTGAGGGCAGTCAATGCCGAGCTAAACACTATGGCCTGGGCCCGGGATAAGCAAATCTTGGACTGGACCAACCTCACAGCACAAGGATGCACTGTGAAATTGTGGACAATCATGGAGAACCATTGCTGATGAACAATCAAGAACTCTACTCGGTGATGGTCCAAATCAACTGGACCCTGAAGACTCGGGCCCTAACAAACATGCAGATTGAGTGGCGACCCAAGAGTGCTGGCAAGTGTCACCTGTTCCAATGGGAGGCAGTCGTCCACTGCCCAACGGCAGAGGGCCACAGAGCGGTGCCTTCCTCTGTGAGTAGGAATGGAGACTGCCTACACGTGTGGCTGACAGGCCAAGCTGATCTCATAAGGCTGTTTCAAAAAACGCTCTTAAGGCAACCGGACCCGGTAACGGGGAACACAGTACGGTTCCTCTACACGTTGCTAAGCACGCCGCCATGCGAACGGCGATATGCCTGAAATGAGCCAGCAAGCAGGGAGTGGGGTAAGACGAGGCAGAGACTCTTGGGGGGGAGGGACAGAGAGAAAGGGTGGGAAGGGTGAGAAGGAAGAAAAACCCCCTAGGGAGGCTGAGGAGAAAGAGAAAACCCTCTGGGAGGGTGAAGAGGGCGAGACACAGCGAGAGAGAGAGAGAGAGAGGGCGAGGCACAGAGAGAGAGAGAGAGAGAGAGAGAGAGAGAGAGAGTGGGCGAGACACACACACAGAGAGAGAAGCCCACAGAGCAAAAGGCTAGTGAGAGAAAGAGAGACCCGCAGAGCGAGGGTTAGAGACTAACCGGTACTGTGGGAGAGGTGGTGGGTGCGACCTGACCCAGATGTACGGATGGCCAACGCACGATCACAAGCCACCCGGAGTGGTACAAAACACGTCTGTGATGCAGTGCAGCAAGTCAAAACACTGAACTGAGTGGTGATGACCATGCGCCTGTGACACGGGGGCGTATGCGAATAGGGGGGGGGGGGGGCGACATGCTAATTCTTGACAGAGGGTATAATTTGGCCAACCTACCCCGTTTTTTCGAAGGGGCTGAAAAATTTGGTTAACACCCGTTGCGCACATTTGAGTTCTGTTGATTTCTCCCTGCTTGCCACCGGTCCCCGGGTCCCAATTTCTGCACCCCGCAGCCCCTGCTGTCACACCAGTAATTTTTAATTTTTAGTCTAATGCTTGCCAGAGGTCTCAGAGTCCCAATTTTTGCACCCTGCAGCCCCTGCTGTCATACCAGGAATTTTTAATTTTTAGTATGATGCTTGCCAAAGGTCCCAGGGTCCCAATTTCTGCAGCCCGCGGCCCGCGCTGTCACACCAATTTTTAATTGTTAGTCTGATGTTTGCCACAGGTCCCAGGGTCTCAATTTCTATCTTTGCCTATGTCCATTGTCTTCGTCTCTTCGCAACATGTCCTCGGTTTTTCTCATGACACAACAGCGTTTTTCCGAGGTGTTGAGCATCTAACTCGGTGATATCCTTTGCAAAGGGCTCATTAGCCAACAAGGCTTGTGCGAACCGTGAGGCCGACCTACTGCAAAAAAATCCGTCCCCGAAGTACTTTGTTGCATGACATGACTTAGGCCCTGTTGCATGGCGGGAACACCCCAGCTCTGGTTACAAGGCCGAGCGGTCCAGGCACGTGCCCGGATTAGCCGTGGAGTGACGCCACAAGAGAACTTTGTGAGCAACAGCCACACATCATACTAAAAATGAAAAATTCCTGGTACGAGAGTAGGGGCTGCAGGGAGCAGAATTTGGGACTCTGAGACGTGTGGTAAGCATCAAACTAAAAATTGAAAATGTTTGGTATGACAGCAGGGGCTGCAGGGTGCAGACTTTGTGGCCCCGTAACCTGTGCCAAGCATCAGTCTAAAAGTTATAAATTCTAGTGAGGGTCACGCGGTGCTTTTTTGCCTTGGTTTTTGTTCAATACAAAAACCGTCCCTTTTTTCGGCGGGCAGGTTTGAAATGTGCAAAAAAACCCCAAACTACCCCTTGTTTCGAGGTGGCTGAAAATTTTGGTTAACACCCCCATGTGCAAAATTTGCATGTCGCCCCCCCGCTTGATGCGAACCCAGTATCCGTTGCCTCATGGCCCCCCCAAGGGGCCTCCAACACAGTTAGTTGTCAAAGGTTTGAGCCCAAGGAGCCAATGGGCGCCGTAGGCGCCCCGGCGCGAAAGGCCCCCAATGGGGTTATGTAGCCACCTTGCCCACTTGTGGGCCACTTCTGATTTTGCCCCCCACTCTAAAGCGGTGGGGACCCCCTAGGCGGCAGGGGTTATGTAGCCACCTTGCCCACTTGTGGGCCACTTCTGATTCTGCCCCCCGCTGTGAAGCGGTGGGGACCCCACAGTCGGCAGGGGTTATGTAGCCACCTTGCCCACTTGTGGGCCACTTCTGATTCTGACCGCGCTGTGAAGCGGTGGGGACCCCCTAGGCGGCAGGGGTTATGTAGCCACCTTGCCCACTTGTGGGCCCCTTCTGATTTTGCCCCCCGCTCGTGTAGGGTGATTTACCATCATGGCGGTGTGGTCCGAGGCCACCGCCCCGAGTTGCTTTGACCACAATTTTGTAGTTGCATTTTGGCATGAGGCGTTTTGGCACACGGAAACCCCTAAAATGAGGAGGATATATATATACATATATATATATATATATATATATATATATATATATATATATGTATTCCGACGCAAAGTGGGAGATTTTTTAGTTCTCGCCGTTTTGCTCAAAAATGTCATTCCGTAGGGGGTGGTATGTCTTACCTTTTTGAAATCTCCAAGAAACGGTTGTTTCGGAAAGGTATGGGTTTGGGGGAGGGGGTAGGTGGCCATATTTTTTCGTACCGGACCCAAACCTTTTGGCGTTTTGGTGTCTGCACCAATGATCTGGTCTGGTCTGGTGTGGTTTGTATATAGGGTTTCACAGTGCTTGGCGCGGTGCTCCAACATGTCGTTACTGTGGCAACTTTCGGTGCCATATTAAGTGATGCACATTTGAATGCCGAATCTAATGGTGAAGGTCCCAACCTTCAACTCAACGATATGTTGGAGAAATTTACCAAAAACTGTGTGCGGGCCTACGTTGCGTCAAAATGCGTCTGCTTAGCTTGAATTTTGCAGGCTACACTGCCAGCATTTTTTGGTGATTTTCTCTACAATATCGTTGAGTAGAAGGGTGGGACCTGTACCAGTGGATTCGGCATGAAATTTTGCATAATTTACTAGTCCACTAAAATTCGCCATAGTGACGATATGTTTGAGCACCGGGCCAAGCACGTAGAAAACCCTCTACGTATGCCAGGCCAGTAGCAGCAAATTTCCTGAAAATCGCCCATGTTCGCCAACGTTTTGTTGGGCCACAAAACCTAGTTTTTTGAATTCTCCATGTCCGAAATAGGGGGGAACCAACTTTCGGGCAAAGTCCATACCGACCTCGGGCCGAAATTCCGAAAACGGCCGAAAAACCTCCCACTTTGCGTCAAAACCCCAGAAATGACCCCCCCCCCCCCCTAGTGGTGGTGCACTTCCACCGCAAGCACACGCGGCGACAGTCGCAGTGGAAAGAAATTGCGAAGCAGTTGCATGGACCCAACCTAATCTTATGTGCTGATCACAATAGCTTGGTATTGAAACATAGGGACGCCTTTGCGCGCCAAGAGTTCGAACACGACACGTCTTTACGTGCCAGAGAACAAGAGGTCGCAGCCTTGGTGAAAGCGGGCCTGCATGATGTTTGGGTGGACATCCTTTGTCCAACTCTGACGGATATCAAGGACAAAGAGTCATTATGTCCAACGGGCTTCACGTACGGTTACCCTGGGGAAGGAGAGCAACTCGATCCACAGAGATTGCGACGCATCGACCGAATCCATACGACTTCGGAATTGTTAACCTTGGCAACTAGCGTATACCCCATGTTTGCTGCCAACTCAGACCACAAAGCGATTATGGCTAAGTTCACGCCCCCCTCCTTCGAAACAGAGGGCACAACTCCCAAATTCTACTGTCCAGAAGCTATCCTCCAAGACCCTGAGGCAATGGAAGAGCTGGAGACCTCCCTCAAATCTATTACCTCGATTGGAGACCAATGGTGGGAAGATGCGCTGGGCTGCATCCAAAAAAAGGCGGTCAATCATCAACTGGAGCACAAAAACAAGAAGCAGTCGGTCGAACTACAGGCGCTGCATCTCTTACGTGTCTCATTGAGGGACTCAGTCACACCGGCGGTGTACCAGTTAATCTCTTCATTGGGTATAGCAGCAGCAGAGGCAACGAAAGCTTACACCCTCTTGGTTGGGGTGTATGAAAAGGCACAGCGTGACAGAACGGGCATGGAAACGCTCTCCAAACTCAAGAGGGTGATCGCGTCAGGGGAAACATCTGGGGATTTGAGAATGCGACGAAACGAATTATAACGTCTGATGAGAGAACTACAGGAACGAAAGAAACTCCAGCAGCTGGTGTCTCGGGCAGGCACTACAATACGCGGGGCAAAGACAGTGGCCCAAGAGCTAGTTGCACACCGGGACCGAGTATCCACCCCAACCGGGGCCACGGGGGAAGACTGTGTGGCTTACCTTAAGGCGTTAGGAGCGGAGCAGCGGCTGCGCAAAGCAGGTCGACTGCTGTTCAAGCAACTCTCCCCTGACATAGTACATGAGCTAGGGCCTCAAGAGATTGAACAGTAACAGTGCCCCGGGACTGGTCGGCAAAGTTGTTCAAGAGATTCTCAGAAATTTTCGAGCCACAAATGCATGAGTCACTGCAACGTTTTCTCAACGCGGGTACCATGCCAGAGACATGGACGTCGGGAGTGGTGACAATGATCCCCAAGACGAAGGCAATGCAAACTCCAGACTCTCTCCGACCAATCGCAATGCAAACAACACAACAGAAGTGGCTCACCAACATTCTCCTAATTCGGCTAGAGGATGTGCTTCTCCAGTAAATTAAATTCAATTTGTAAATTAATTTTAATTTGTAAATTGAATTTAATTTTTAATCTAAATTTAATTAAGTTTCTAGATGAATCAGTCGTGGATTAACTTTATTCTTTTGTACATTTGACTTCGGTACACTGCGAACAGGGGGCTCTTTGATAGCCACTGCATGATGCCCGCCCAAGCCCCAGCGACCGCCGCTCCTACCACTACTGCACGGGACAGAAGTATCCTCCAACATGTCTATGGTTCGCGGGCTCTCTGGGATGGCTTGCAGGAAGGAGCGGCGTTGTTAGTGGACTTCAAAAATGCATTCCCCACGATGTCACACGAGATGGTAGCGGCGGCACTGGGTCTAATGTGCATACCGTTTGTGCGTGCACTATATCTGTACTCCTTGGGCAAAGGATACGTCCCGGGGGTCTACCACCACCCGCACGCGGATACGCGCCAGGGGGACCCACTCTCCCCAGCGCGGTTCTCCCTGGTGGCGTCCTTTGTAATTTTTGCACTACAAGACCTGGACCCAGGACTAACTGTCTGTATGTATGCAGATGATTCAAACTGCGGGACTAACGTTCCTGGGATGGTCGGAAGGCTCCTGAGAAAAATCCCATCGCAAGGGGGGTTTGATACCCCCACAGTCCATGTCCAAAACTGGAGCAGGGCATGGCTGCTTCAATTCTACGCCTCACAACCGAGTGTACGCGATCCACAAACACCTGAAGTGTGGGAGCAGTGGACAAACGCACAGCTACCACCAAGGGTGAAGGACTTCGCACAAAGACTGCTGTGGCACAAACTAACGGTTCATGAAAGGGTCTACAAGAGATAAGGCACGGACAAGTGCCCCATATGTTCGTAGAAGGAGTCGGTCAAGTACGCTATGGTCGAGTGCTCCATGTTCAAAGCGGCAGCGGCGGTGATACACCACTATTATGGCCCAGTGGAACCCGGGGAGGGGAAGTCTCCAGTCCGGGACATGATGGAATCCAACCAACAGGAGTTATTGCTGGGTACAGACCAAGGCTCGGCAATGTGGTCGGCAAGAAGCGGTATCGATGCGAAGTCAAGGCAGGAGCGTCACCAGTGTTCACATCATATCTGACAACCTGGCTCCGGGAGTGGTGTGAATGGATTGGGTTTTACTCAGGAGAACACAGGGAACAGTGGAGAGGTTTCAAGCAGTCGCTGGCGCAACTCCAGGATACGGGAGTGCAGCCCCAACAAGGGGAAGTACGTGTAAACGGGGGGTTAAGTGCGTGGTGGCAAACACACACGGAGTTTTTCACGCAAGAACGGAGCGCCGGCACATGCAACCCGAACGGGGAATCGGAATCACGCCCCAACTGCCCGAGACAGGCAGGGCCGGGAGTGCTTCAAGGAGTACAAGACTTGATTGCGCAGCTGGTTGCGGAAGGGTACAGGATTGTGTACACAGACGGGTCATCAAAGACGTTGAGCCACAAAAACATGCGCGGGGCAGGCGTCTTTGGAGTTTTCGCAACGGAAGATGAGCAAGGGCCTGAAGTGTGTTTCTGCGGCTATGTACCAACGCGCCACAGGCAAACAAATAACGGAGCGGAACTTTGGGCAGCACTGGAAGCCCTACAGGGGTTTCGGGTGCCGAAAATGGCAATCCTCACCGACTCACAGTACCTTCAACTAGGAGCGACCGGCAGGGCACAGCACTGGAAGTCAAAAGGGTGCACGACAACATCAGGCAAACTGCAGGTCCACGTGCCAGTCTGGGAAATGCTGCTCCATGATATGGCAAAGCCAAGAAGAGAAGTCAGGTGGGAGCACGTCCGAGCACATGTCAACGTGCAAGGGAACGAGGTGGCGAACGGATTGGCGATAGAAGGCATGTGCTCGAGCCCGCTGTGGTCCCAACAAGTCACACAACAATCATCATCCGGGCCAAAATCCACGGTGGGATTGAGAGGAGGGTCACGGTCCGAGTCAGCGGACACCAAAGCACTCTGGTCGTCCCTGGGCATGGTACCCATGGACAGTGATGAACTGACAGGGGAAGCCTCCGGGGAGCCGGCACCACGCGGAACAAAATCATGCAACTCGTGCAGTTCGGGCAGTGAGGAAATAGAGGCAGGGTACATGCGCGTGGGAGGATGGGTGGAAGAAATGTTTGCAGCGGAAACACTGTCCTCCAGCACGGATGTGAGTGACACAAGGCGACAGCGTAAGAGGCGAAAGTTCAGGAAAAACAGAAACCCTGGACAAGGTCGTTAGCACGTGAGCCCGTGATCCCCGCATCCCGAATGCGGAATTTCCACAGGTTTCAAACCCACAAATGTCAGAGCGCCTGAAATATGAATTGTGTGTAGGGGCCATGTCGTTGCTAGGGTGGCCCCTGCTTCTTCCATGGCCTTCCCGGAGGCATCACGCCAGGAAGCTCTTCCGCGACAGGACGCGGGGTTTGTGCTTGTGCTCTGCCATTGGCGCTGCCAAGCCTTTGTGCTGCTGTACTTCGCGACAGAACACGGGGCTCCAAGCAGTACCAAAGAAGGTCAAGCCCTAGCAAGAAGGCCAGCGTTTCAAGGTGCAAGCACTGAGCCAGGTAGATGCCATAGCGGAAGACGGGTTGAGGGCAGTCAATGCCGAGCTGACCACTATGGCTTGGGCCCGCAATCAGCAGATCTGGCTCCGACTGGACCAACCACACAGCACCAGGATGCACTGTGAAATTGTGGACAATCATGGAGAGCCATTGGTGATGAGCAACCAAGAACTCTACTCGGTGATGGTCCAAATCAACTCGACCCTGAAGACACAGGCTCTGACGAACATGCAGGTTCAGTGGCGACCCAAAAGTGGAGGCAAGTGGCATCCGTTCCAATGGGAGGCGATCCTCCACTGTCCGACGGCACAGGGACACATAGCGGTGCTCTCCTCTGTGAGCAAAAATGGAGACTGCCTGCATGTGTGGTTGACTTGCCGAGCTGACCTCTTAAGGCTGTTCCAAACAACGCTATTCAGGCAAACAGACCCGGTATGCGGAGACGCCGTGCGGTTCCTCTACACGCTGCTCAGCACACCGCCGTGTGAACGGCGATATGCCTGACAGGAAACAGTAAGCAGGGGGGGGTGTAAGAAGTAGCAGAAGCACAAGAAAAACCCCTAGGGAGGGTGAGGAGAGGGAGCAAAAGAGGGGTGAGGAGGGGGGGAGAGAGCGAGACAGAGAGCGAGATACACACACAGAGAGAGAGAGAGAGAGAGAGAGAGAGAGAGGAAGACACAGATAGAGAGCGGAACAGGTCAGCGCTACAGAGCAGAAAGCATCTCTTCGTAGTACAGTGGGTACAGCACACCTCTTCTGTTTCGTAGAGGAGGGTTCGAACCCCGGGGGGGATAGCGACACACCGAACATCCCGGAACCCCCTTTATGCGAGAGAGAGAGAGAGAGAGAGAGAGAGAGAGAGAGAGAGAGAGAGAGAGAGAGAGAGAGAGAGAGAGAGCGGGACACACAGAGAGAGAGAGAGGGAGGGAGGAAGGCTAGAGAGAGAGAGAGACCCGCAGCGCGAGCGTTAGAGACTAACCGGCACTGTGGGAGGGTGGTTGGTGCGAGCTGACGCGGATGTATAGGCAGCCAACACACAATCATAAACCACCTGGAGTGGTACAGAACTGAGCAGCGCTGCGGTGCAGCGAGGCGAAACATTGAACTCAGTGGTGATGACCATGCGCCTGTGACACGGGGGCGTATGCGAGCCCAGTATCCGTTGCCTCATGGCCCCGTGCAAACGCCCATATACATTTATATCCTCTAATCTACACCCCTCTCCCGAACTCTAGGTGGCTCCACCATACGGCTGTAAGGTACATGTGAAGGGTACAACTTGGTGCATACATGTGGCGAAAAAAAGGGGGGCTAAACTCGGTCAAAACGGCCTCCAAATGGGCCAATTTCATTTGTTCGTGCACCCCCAATGGTGCAAGAGCACTTTCGGAAAAAACCATTTTTGACACTTTTTTCACCCATTTTTGCTCCCAAAAAGGCCCCTTTTCAAGGCATTTTGGGATTTTTCATGGGCCAAAACAAGTCACCATGGGCTCAAAACAGGCTCAAACCACTTGTTTGAGCATCCCAAGTTGTCTAGGATCACTTTTGAAAAAACACATTTTGACCCATTTTTGACCCATTTTTTGTCCGCAAGCGGCCCCTTTTCAAGGCATTTAGGGGTTTTCCATGGGCCAAAACACGTCACCTTGGGCCCAAAAAAGGCTCAAAACACTTGTTTGAGCATCCCAAGCCGTCTAGGATCACTTTTGGAAAAACGCGTTTTTGACCCATTTTCACCCATTTTTTCTCCCAAAAAGGCCCCTTTTCAAGGCATTTTAGGATTTTCCATGGGCCAAAACGCGTCACCATGGGCTCAAAACAGGCTCAAAACGCTTGTTTGAGCATTCCAAGTGGTCTAGGAACAACTTTCGAAAAAACTTTTTTTCGCCCCGGGGACCATGGTGGACCCACCGCTGGCCCCAACCGTGCGCGGGCTGCGCTGCCCTCGGGCCCCGCTAGCTGACCATTGGTACGGGGGTCTAGGCGTCTCGTTAGGCGATTCTGAGGCTTGGAAAGCACAAAAAGTGGGGGGTTGCGGGTGGGCTAGGTGCCCTCGGAATTCGGTTTTGAGCCACGTAGCCCAAGATACGGCCCGTTCTTGGTTTTGGGCCCGTTTAACACGAACACCGCACATTTAGGCCATTTTTGGCCATGATTGGGCCGTCTCCGGGACATATCGTGCAGATGGAGGGCAAGAAAGGGCTCTTGGTCACGGGACAATCGAGGCGCAAGTGGAGTGCAGCAACCATTTGCCTTGTTTGCCCGTTTTCACTGGGTTTTG
This sequence comes from Eutreptiella sp. 'Long Island Sound 2002', assembly GCA_964036045.1. Classification (NCBI taxonomy): domain Eukaryota; phylum Euglenozoa; class Euglenophyceae; order Eutreptiales; family Eutreptiaceae; genus Eutreptiella; species Eutreptiella sp. 'Long Island Sound 2002'. The sequence continues at coordinate 4,699,385 of OZ038396.1, read as the reverse complement.
GGGCGGTTTTGGGCCAAAAAAGGCTGTTTTGGGGCACAAAATGCACACTTTTGGGAGGGCACCTCCCGACGTGGCGCCCCCGCCCGCGGGCGCCACGGGTGAGTTTTCGGCTCAAAACTTGGATTTGGGAAGGGCACCACCTAGGCTCTAGGATGGCTGACGTAGAGTCAAGCCCAAGGCGTTGGGAAGGGGCAATGGCCAAAACGGAATGGTGACGTGCTTGCTTGTTGCTTGCTTGTTGCTTGTTAACTAGGTGGCTACACCACACGGCTCTAAGGTACGTGCGAAGGGCACAAAGTGGTGCATGCATGTTGTGGAAGGGGCTAAACTCGGTCAAAACGGGCTCAAAACGGGCTAAAATCACTTGTTTGAGCATCCCAAATTGTCCGGGATCACTTTTGGAAAAACGTGTTTTTGACCCATTTTTGACCCATTTTTGGGCGCAAATGGCCCATTTTCAAGGCATTTTGGGATTTTCCATGAGCCAAAACCCGTCGCCACGGGCTCAAAATGGGCTAAAACCACTTGTTTGAGCATCATAAATGGTCCACGATCATTTTTGGAAAAACCCGTTTTTGACCCATTTTTGACCCATCTTTGGGCCCAAAATGGCCCATTTGCAAGGCATTTTGGGATTTTCCATGGCCCAAAACACGCCACCACGGGCTCAAAACGGCCTAAAAACACTTGTTTGAGCATCCCAAGTGGTCTAGGAACAACTTTGGAAAAAATCATTTTTTTCGCCCTGAGGACCCTGCGGACCCACCATTGGCCCCCACTGTGCGTGGGCTGGCCGGCCCTCCGGCTGCACCAAGTGACCACTGGTACGGGGGTCTACGTGTCTCGTTGGCCGATTCTGAGGCTTGGAAACCATAAAAAGTGGGGGGTTGCGTGTGGACTTGCTGCCCTCGGAATTCGTTTTTGAGCCACGTAGCCCAAGAAACGGCCCGTTCTTGGTTTCGGGGTGCTGGTGCACATTGCGCAGTTTTTGGGGCTTTTTGGCGCCTTTTTGGGCCGTTTCTCGGACATATCGTGGAGTTAGAGGGCACCAAAGGTCCCTTGGTCACGAGAAAGTCAAGCCGCACGTGAAGTGTAGCAGCCGTTTGCCTTCGTTTGGCTGTTTTGAACCCTTACTAGGGCTGTTTTGGGCGAAAAGTGGCTGTTTTTGGCCCAAAACTGCGCAGATTTGGCAGAGCACCTCCCGACTTGGCGCCACCGCCCCGGGCCGCCACCGGTGAGTTTGTGGCTCAAAACTTGGATTTTGCAAGGCCACCACCTATGCTCCAAGATGGCTACATGGGCAAAAGATCCGAAGCGTTGGGACAGAGCAATGGCCAAAACGGCACGGAGACGTGTTGCTTGTTGTTGTTGTTGTCGTCGTTAGCTAAATTTAAGGAGAGAGGGGTGTAGTAATATATATATATATATATATATATATATATATATATATATATATGTATATATATATATATATATATATATATATGTATATATATATATATATATATATATATGTATATATATATATATATATATATATATATATATATATATATATATATATATATATATCCTCCAATCTACACCCCTCTCCCAACTCTACGTGGCTCCACCACACGGCTCTAAGGTACCTGCGAAGGGCACAAAGTGGTGCATACATGTGGTGGAAGGGGCTAAACTCGGTCAAAACGGGCTGAAAACGGGCTAAAAACACTTGTTTGAGCATCCCAAATGGTCCGGGATCACTTTTGGAAAAACGTGTTTTTGACCCATTTTTGACCCATTTTTGGTCCGAAAATGGCCCACTTTCAAGGCATTTTGGGATTTTCCATGAGCCAAAACCCGTCGCCACGGGCTCAAAATGGGCTAAAACCACTTGTTTGAGCATCCCGAATGGTGCGCGATCATTTTTGGAAAAACACGTTTTTGACCCACTTTTGACCCATTGTTGGTCCCAAAATGGCCCATTTTTAAGGCATTTTGGGATTTTCCATGGCCCAAAACACGCCACCACGGGCTCAAAACGGCCTAAAAACACTTGTTTGAGCATCCCAAGTGGTCTAGGAACAAGTTTGGAAAAAAACGTTTTTTTCGCCCCGGGGACCATGGTGGACCCACCGTTGGCCTTCACTGTGCGTGGGCTAGCCGGCCCTCCGGCTGCACCAAGTGACCACTAGTACGGGGGTCTACGTGTCTCGTTGGGTGATTCTGAGGCTTGGAAACCATAAAAAGTGGGGGGTTGCGGGTGGACTAGGTGCCCTCGGAATTCGTTTTTGAGCCACGTAGCCCAAGATACGGCCCGTTCTTGGTTTCGGGGTCTTGGTGCACATTGCACAGTTTTTGGGGCTTTTTGGCGCCTTTTTGGGCCGTTTCTCGGACATATCGTGGAGTTAGAGGGCACCAAAGGTCCCTTGGTCACGAGAAAGTCAAGCCGCACGTGCAGTGTAGCAGCCGTTTGCCTTCGTTTGGCTGTTTTGAACCCTTACTAGGGCTGTTTTGGGGGGGGAATGGCTGTTTTTGGCCCAAAGCTGCGCAGGTTTGGGAGGGCACCTCCCGACTTGGCGACACCGCCCCGGGCCGCCAGCGGTGAGTTTTTGGCTCAAAACTTGGATTTGGCAAGGGTACCACCTAGGCTCCAAGATGGCTACATAGGGACAAGATCCGAAGCGTTGGGACGGAGCAATGGCCAAAACGGCACGGAGACGTGTTGTTGTTGCTTGCTTGTTGCTTGTTGGCTAAATTTAAGGGGAGAGGGGTGTAGTAATATATATATATATATATATATATATATATATATATATATATATATATATATATATATATATATATATATATATATATATATATATATATATATATATATATATATATATATATATATATATATATATATATATATATATATATATATATATATATATATATATATATATATATATATATATATATATATATATATATATATATATATATATATATATATATATATTACTACATTACTACACCCCTCTCCCCTTAAATTTAGCTAACAAGCAACAACAACAAGCAACAAGCACGTCTCCGTGCCGTTTTGGCCATTGCACCTTCCCAACGCCTCGGGCCTGACTCTACTTTAGCCATCCTAGAGCCTAGGTGGTGCCCTTGCCAAATCCAAGTTTTGAACCAGAAACTCACCGGTGGCGGCCCGCGACGGTGGCGCCAAGTTGGGAGGTGCCCTCCCAAATCTGCGCAATTTTTGGCCAAAAACAGCCAATTTTTGCCAAAAAACAGCCCTAGTAAGGGTTCACAGCCAAACGAAGGCAAACGGCTCCTACACTCCACGTGCGGCTTGACTTTCTCGTGACCAAGGGACCTTTGGTGCCCTCTAACTCCACGATATGTCCGAGAAACGGCCCAAAAGGGCGCCAAAAAGCCCCAAAATGTGCGCAATGTGCACCAGCACCCCGAAACCAAGAACGGGCCGTATCTTGGGCTACGTGGCTCAAAAACGAATTCCGAGGGCAGCAAGTCCACCCGCAACCACCCATTTTTAATGGTTTCCAAGCCTCAGAATCGCCCAACGAGACACGTAGACCCCCGTACCAGTGGTCACTTGGTGCAGCCGGAGGGCCGGCCGGCCCACGCACCGTGGGGGCCAATGGTGGGTCCGCAGGGTCCTCAGGGCGAAAAAAATGATTTTTTCCAAAGTTGTTCCCAAACTATTTGGGATGCTCAAACAAGTGTTTTTAGGCCTATTTCAGCCCGTGGTGGCGCGTTTTGGGCCATGGAAAATCCCAAAATGCCTTGAAAATGGGCCGTTTTGGGACCAACAATGCGTCAAAAATGGGTCAAAAACGCGTTTTTTCAAAAAGGATCCTGGACCATTTATGATGCTCAAACAAGTAGTTTTAGCCCATTTTGAGCCCGTGGCCACGGGTTTTCGGTCATGGAAATTCGCAAAATGCCTTGAAAATGGGCCATTTTGGGACCAAAAATGGGTCGAAAATGGGTCAAAAATGTGTTTTTCCCAAAAGTGGTCCTAGCCCATTTTTGATGCTCAAACAAGTGTTTTTAGCCCAATTTGAGCCCATTGGGACGCATTTTGGCCCATGGAAAATCCCAAAATGCCTTGAAAAGGGGCCGTTTTGGGACCAAAAAGGTGTCAAAAATGGGTCAAAAACGAGTTTTTCCAAAAGCGATTCCGGACCAATTGGAATGCTCACACAAGTGTAAGGAGGTCATCAATTATGCTCACACAAGTGTAAGGAGGTCATCAATTACCTTGACCCACACCCAGTTTGGGCCCTGCGATTATGCAAAAATGCCTTGAAAATGACCGTCCATGCTGTGAGCGCCAGATTCCGCAAGACGAGGCGCTATACAAAAGTCGTTTGTTGCGTGCTGACGATCCACCCCCACACCCGTTTGGGCCTCGCAATTATGCTAAAATGCCTTGACCCACACCCAGTTTGGGCCCTGCAATTATGCAAAAATGCCTTGAAAATGAACTGTCCATGCTGTGAGCGCCAGATTCTGCAAGACGAGGCGCTATACAAAAGTCGTTTGTTGCGTGCTGATGATCCACCCCCACCCCCGTTTGAGCCCTGCAGTTATGCAAAAATGCCTTGAAAATGCACTGTCCATGCTGTGAGCGCCAGATTCCGCAAGACGAGGCGCTATACAAAAGTCGTTTGTTGCGTGCTGATGATCCACCCCCACACCCGTTTGGGCCCTGCAATTATGCAAAAATGCCTTGACCCACACCCAGTTTGGGCCCTGCAATTATGCAAAAATTCCTTGAAAATGCACTGTCCATGCTGTGAGCGCCACATTCCGCAAGTCGAGGCGCTATACAAAAGTCGTTTGTTGCATGCTGATGATCCACCCCCACACTTGTTTGGGCCTCGCAATTATGCTAAAATGCCTTGACCCACACCCAGTTTGGGCCCTGCAATTATGCAAAAATGCCTTGAAAATGACCGTCCATGCTGTGAGCGCCAGATTCCGCAAGACGAGGCGCTATACAAAAGTCGTTTGTTGCGTGCTGATGATCCACCCCCACACCCGTTTGGGCCTCGCAATTATGCTAAAATGCCTTGACCCACACCCAGTTATGCAAAAATGCCTTGAAAATCAACTGTCCATGCTGTGAGCGCCAGATTCCGCAAGACGAGGCGCTATACAAAAGTCGTTTGTTGCGTGCTGAGAATCCACCCCCACACCCGTTTGGACACTGCAATTATGCAAAAATGCCTTGACCCACACCCAGTTTGGGCCCTGCAATTATGCAAAAATGCCTTGAAAATGACCGTCCATGCTATGAGCGCCAGATTCCGCAAGACGAGGCGCTACATAAAAGTCGTTTGTTGCGTGCTGATGATCCACCCCCACACCCGTTTGGGCCTCGCAATTATGCTAAAATGCCTTGACCCACACCCTGTTTGGGCCCTGCAATTATGCATGCTAAAATGCCTTGACCCACACCCTGTTTGGGCCCTGCAATTATGCAAAAATGCCTTGAAAATGAACTGTCCATGCCGTGAGCGCCGGATTCCGCAAGACGAGGCGCTATACAAAAGTCGTTTGTTGCGTGCTGATGATCCACCCCCAACCCCGTCTGAGCCCTGCAATTATGCAAAAATGCCTTGAAAATGAACTGTCCATGCTGTGAGCGCCAGATTCCGCAAGACGAGGCGCTATACAAAAGTCGTTTGTTGCGTGCTGATGATGCACTCCCACAACCGCTTTGGCCCTATAATCGTGCAAAAATGCCTTGAAAATGGCCTGTTGGGCACGAAAAAGGGGTCCCATCTGTCAGGGGCATTATGGAGGACTCACACACTTGTGCACTAGGTTCTTTCGTCAAACTATCCCTGCTGTGAGCGCCGGATTCCGCAAGACGAGGCGCTATACAAAAGTCGTTTGTTGCGTGCGGATGGTATGGTATATTAGTTATCCTAGAGCCTAGGCAGTTCTTCCCTCTACTTCTTCTGCTGTACGACCCTTTTCTTTCCTTGTGTGCTCTGTTCTTCGCGGTGGGATTTGGACTATACGTGTACTCTTAATCGAGTTACGTTCATACCCTCCATGTCCAATCGCTGGGAACAAGAGTTGCAACATTGTTTGGAAGTCGGGATAGGGGACCATAGTAGGTAATACTTCTGGCATCATGTAGGTAATGATTGGTGGATCATGGGAATATGGGACAAGGGACATGGGACAATGGCGACAATACTAGGTAATGAATGTGGCACCATGTAGGTAATGATTGTGGCATCATGGCATGGGATCATGGGAAATGGGACATGGAACATGGGTATTGCGGTGCTTCGTTGTAAGATGTGCATTGTACCAATACATTTGCATTTTCCTCTACTTCTTCTGCTGCAGGACCCTTTTCTTTCATTGTGTACTCTGTTCTTCGCGGTTGGATTTGGAATATACGTGTACTCTTAATCGAGTTACGTTCATACCCTCCATGTCCAATTGCTGGGAACAAGAGTTGCAACAATGTTTGGAAGCCGATGTAGACTTCGATGTTGTGGACTTCATTGCGCGGCACCCCCAAATTGCGCCACGAACCATTCCTCGCCGCCATGCTAGTATGCGGCAGACACTCATGAAGCGGTTGAACAAGCGGGCGAAGCGTGGAGTGCAGTCGTCATCCATGGCAAGTCTTAACACGGCACAAGCGCAAGCCGCCAAGGGTTGTACTGGGGGTAGAGGGAACACGCCGCAAGCGCAAGCTGCCAAGGGCTCAAGGAACACCTCTGTGGCACAAGCCGCGAAGGGTTCTACTTGGGGTACAAGGAACACCCCGCAAGCGCAAGCTGCCAAGGGCTTAAGGAACACCCCGCAAGCGCAAGCTGCCAAGGGCTTAAGGAACACCTCACAAGCACAAGCTGCCAAGGGTGCAATGAACACCTCTGCGGCACAAGCCGCCAAGGGTTCTACTGGGGGTACAAGGAACACGCCAGAGTCGCAACGTGACAAGGGTATTGTTGGTGGACACGCCAATACACCGGAGAAGCAATATGCCAAAGCTTCACATCCTCGATCGCCGGGGGTTGTTGGTGCCGCTAAGAAAGAGCTTTTCCGCCGGAAGCACAAGCCGCCATCTCACATATCTTTGAAATCCGTCCGAGAGTATTGGCTTGATGGTTTGGATGTTCTGTACTCGCCGCTGTTTGATGCACTTTGCCATCGATGCGGTCAACTACTTTGGGGCCCGGTTGGTGCGCACAAGTTTCTTGTTTCCCGAGATGATAGGGCAGTGCGTACCACCAACCTCTTTGGGGTGCGACCCACAGATGTGATTACTAGTGCGATCTTCCAATTCCGAGATGACTTGTTTGCCAACTATGTGCAATACAAAGGACCACCTTTTCACGTTCCGCCTCGGGTGCATCCCACGAGTATTGGCCCCTTCAAAGTGTATGATACGCCGGTGTGGCATTCACCACATCGTATGTATGCATGCCTCGTTTGCAGCAAGTATCGTGCCAAGTACGATCCTATAAACTATGGGTACGAATTGGATGGCACTACACATTACAACGTCCCGACCAAACTTGCGAATCTCACCGAATATCAAAAACGGCAAATCGCATTGGGTGCTTTGTATTCAAATACGCTTACGCACGTGGATCTGCGTCATCGACAGTGGCACCATGCTATTGGGACCGTTGGTGTGGGCCGCAAGCCTAGCCAGCATTATAATGCACTATATGGGTTTATGACCATGAAAGAAGATGTGCTACGTGATTATCAAAAGCCGAAGGATAGTGCCCAAAACACACGGCAAATGAACCAAGCATTGATGTTGCTGAAGAAAATTCACCCCTTTTATTCCCGGTTTTTAGCACATTATGAAACATTGTACCGCTACCTGCAGAATGCAGCTTCTACGATGGGGACGTTGACACAACGTTTTTTTGAGGATAAGTACGGGAAACGACTGGAGTACCATTTACAAGACGAGTATGTGGCTTGGGCAGTGGAGTGTGATGCACCACGGAACATCATTCCCGATTTTGCCCCTCACCACGACAGAGTGGGATTCATGAATCGAGCACCATTTCAACGTGCAGGGGGGACCGTTACCGCTGCAGCACAATCATTGGCGAACGACACGTATTTGCATTTCAACGATCCCAAATTGGAACTGTGCGTTTGGCCGGATTTGTATCCTGGTGGAGTTGGTGGATACAAAGTTGGGTGTGGCATTGGATGTGCGGCGTATTACCGTAGCCGGTATCTTGCATTTGATGAGCGCTGGCGCCGTGACCGATGGTGGTCCTTCTTCCAAGTGAGTAAAGAGATGAAGAATCAACTTATTTGGAACCAGCAAAATTTCAAAGCGCAACGTGGTGATCGCGCGGAGGATATCACTGCGGAACATGTGCGTGCTGCTAAAAGCTCCGCAGGACCCAAGCCCCCTCCAAAGCGACACTCATCACATCACGCACAATCTTCTTCCCAATCCACTCGACCACCCAGTCAGCCGAGCCAATCAACTCCCTGTCCAGTTACCGAATCATCCACACAGTCCCCGAGCCAACCAAGCCAATCATCAGCACGCCCCGCAAACGAACATAAGAAGGCCCGTGCTTCATACCACGATGGTGTTGATTCCATGAATCGGAATTTGGAAAGCGAAGGGGTTGATCAAGGTATCGCGGAACTCAACCCATACTATCGATATGGAACTTATGTCCCATCCAAGATAGTTGGGACACGATCTTATTGGGCCTCACGGCATCTTGACCTCACTGCAATGAGCCGCGAGCTTGGAAAAGCAGACCTATTCATTACTTGGACAATGAATGACAATTGGGCTGATTTGCAAGCTGCAGCTCAAAAGGGATGTCGCGCAGGTGCGGTGTGGCCTGGACAATATCCGGAGGGCACAAGGCCCACCAAGCCAATTCAAGACGGGTACGATATGGAGGCATGTGTTGCATTTCATAAGCGGGTCGAGATCTTCAAGCGTGAGTTCTTAGCGATTGGCAAGAGAGGTCCATTTGGAACGGTTCGCGATTATTGGTTCCGCTTTGAATATCAAGAGCGCGGCCGAGTGCACCTGCATGGTGTTGTTTGGTGCCAACCAGATGCAATCCCGGATGATGTCATCTGCGCTACAATGCCCCGCGAAAGTGATGGCTATGATCCGGAATTCACTTCATATCTACGGAGTTTATACAAGGAGTGCAATATGGTGCACCAGTGTTACCCAGACAAATGTTTCAACATTGGCCAAGGACGCGTATCTACCGAGTGCAAGTCACGGTATCCGTTTACGGTTCCCCAACATATGGAGGAGTTGGACAGTAAGGGTGTACGCCTATTGTACCGCCGACAGGAACAAGAAGATGCTTGTGTGGTACCTCACAATCGTCGTCTTCTAGTACGTTTGCAATGCCACAACAATGTGCAACGGATCACATCTTTGGGGTGGGAGTTGTACCTTGCAAAATATCTCACCAAAGCTGCAAAATCATTGACTGTTCCAATGAACCTGTCACCAAATGCCACTGACGTTGAGCGCTTGCTGAAGCTACGTTCTTTGGGACGCATGGAGAATGGAATGATGCTGCTCGGCATTCATCAATGTAGGGGTAGTAGAGAGGTTGTATGGATTCCAACGGATCCATGGCCTAAGTTGGGGCGCTTGAAACGCCGCAAACACCTACCGGGGGATGACGCGTCTACAGATGTTTGGTACCTAGATAGGTACGATTTCTATTTGGAGCTTCCGGACGGTTTGCAACTGAAGTACCCTGACTTCTACCGATATTACCGTCGTACACAGCGCAATCCCGCAGACGCCAACGCCTTGGCAAGCAATCCGGCAGAGGATATGGCCAACGAATCTCTGTCTAGTGATTCCGACGACGCAGTAGACGGTGATCGGTATAAAGCCGATCCTCTTGACAATGGCAAAGAGCGCCCATACTGGTGGCCGTCCCCTCCAGAGTGCATGGAGCGAGAAATTAAAGACAACATGGGCAATAAGTGGAGATTGCGCCGGCGCACTGCCATTCGAAGGTGGAATTTCTACCTTCCGTACGGTGAGGACGCCGAAAAGTATTTCTTACAAAAGATTCTCCTCTCCCAGCCCTTCACGAAAGAAGACCACGAACAGCGATTCTTTTCGAAGGACAATGTGTCGAAAACCTACATGGAGGAGTGTATCCTTCGTGGGCTATTCCGAGGATATGAGGAAGAGGCACGGGAATCACTTAACAACGCCCAGGCTCGAGGTTACTCCGTTGAGCGGTTGCGTCTTCTTGCAGAAGTCCTTCGAGCTGAGGACATAATCGACGCAGCCTTGTTCAACAATTATATGTCCGATTTGGATGAGCTTGACAAGCATCGGGCCGGTGAGGATGAACCAGTGGTTGCTGATGAGGCGGAAATGGATCCCCAATTGGCTGAGGAGTTGAAGGCGTTTATGAATGCCGATGACCCCGGAGCTGCCGATACCTTGGTGAATGCCCTAAATCATTGGCAACGCATCGTTTTTGAAATCTTTGTGGCACACTTTCAACAACAACAACCGAAGGATGTACTAGATTTATTGACACATTGTCGGGCTAGCAGTGCGGGTAGCCGACCTCAGTTGTGTGCCATTCTCACAGGAGTTGCAGGAACTGGGAAGTCTCATGTCGTCCGTTTATTGATTGCCAAGCTACGCGCATGTGGATTTTCAATACTTGTGTGCGGTGCTAGTGGCGTGGCAGCGCTCAACGTTGGTGGCCGCACCATCCACAGCTTGTTTTCATTGTCATTGGACCTTGATTGGCAAATCACAGAGGGAACAATTCTTTGGTGGATGATTCGTAATGCTGACAGGATTATTGTGGATGAGTTCTCACTTTTGTCGAACAAGCTCCTCCACACCTTGAATGACATACTACACAAGGTGCGCCGGGACAAGCGGAATCCTTTCGGAGGAATTACGATGCTTCTTGTTGGCGACCCATTGCAGCCTCCCGCTGTTGATCTCGACATCTTCGATAGTGCCCTCTTCCGGAACCATTTCGTGCCGTTTGTGTTGACGGAGGTCATGCGCCAAGACGATGGACAATTCATTGACCTGCTCAATCGTGTACGCATTGGGGAGGAAACAGATGATGATCATCCCACCCTACAGCAACGCATCGCTCCAAACAATGATGTTTCGCTTCAAGACCTCGAAGATGCCCCCATGCTAGTGGGACGCAGGAATGCTATGCATCGGTGGAACGAACACTTCATGGCACAATTGGGATCTAATATTGTGACCTTCAATGCCACCTATGTGGACATGGGTGGTGCTCCTACCAATCAAGCCATGTGCGACTACATCAATTCTCGCAATCGCCGCGTGCTCCCACAACAGGTTTTCGTGGCCGTCGGTATGCGAGCCCGGCTAATTCGCAACGTTAGTATTCAGAATCGTTTGGTGAACTCAACAATGGTTGTTATCAAGCGATGGTCCAATGATGTTATCGTTGTGTGCCCCATTGGTCGCACTAGGGAGTACCCTATTTGTCGGTTCCAACAAATAATCCCCGTGTACGGACCATCCGTGCAGGTCAAAATACTACAATTTCCAATGCTCGCAGGCTATGCATGTACTGTTCACGGATCGCAAGGCTGCTCGTACCGGATTGTGTGGATTGATATGGCAACCTTCTTTGCCGCAGCACACGCGTATGTTGCATTGTCACGGGCACGGTCCCTGCAAGGTCTATATATCCTGAACTATCGCCGTGAGGCATTCCTTGTGGACCCCTACTACGTGCAGCTGTGGAATTGGTTTGTGGCAACAAATGTTTTGGCACCCAAACCCGTTCAGCACATTCCGCCTTACCCACGTAGAACCTTCACATCCACTCTCATTGCCGGGATCATGTGTGTATGCCGCTCATGGCACACCAAATCTCATTTTCCCCAAAATTTGGATGCCCGCATTTTAAAAGTGAACATGTTGCTCATCTTGCAGTATGTGTCATTTCCATGATGGTCTTACATTGATAGACAATTACAAGGAGACAAGTTGTCATTGGACATTGACGACCTCAATGAGGACGGAACGGAGCAGCCACGTATGCGCGGACGGCCTCATGGCACATCTCAGCAACCAAACGTTGGAGTGCAGTTGTTAGATGGCAACAACAAGCCACGTGTCTTTAGTGCCGATGTCTTGAGCCAAATGTCCGTTGTTCAGTTGCGGACCTTGTGTGCGGCTCATGGACTATCAACTTGCGGTACAAAGGCTGTTTTCCGGGAGCGCATTCTCCGAAAGCAAGACCACATTGAGGGTCCACCCAAACGGTACCCGACTACATCGCATGTGTCTCCGCCTCCGTCCTCCATTGCTGACTACCCCCATTTGGATGCACGTAATTGCCACTTCAGCATTGAATTTTGGCCGGATGAGAGAAATGATTCCAGCGAGCACAATGTCCATTTTGCAGAATGTGCGTGGTTGTCGACTGCGGCAGTCCAGTGCCTCCTTGAAGTTCTCTTGCCCCCAGGAACCACCTCGGTGAAACCTGTTATCATCGACATGCAGTTGGCCCAACTCATGCGACATTTTCCTACACTAAGCCTCATTTGTACCGAAAAATGCGCATTACCATTATTGCTAACATCCCGAAATTCCACAATAGGGGTCCACTATGTGTTGGTCACAAATCTCCAAGTGGATTGCAAGAGGCTAGTCATTCACGATTCCAAAGACGCCTCGTCGGAATGTGGGGCTCTGTTTCAAGTCATGTTGAAGAAACTTGGCTGGTCTTTCGTCTGGCACCATTACGGAACCCAACCTGATTCCGATACTTGTGGGTTCCGCGTGGTGATGCTCGCCATGCAATGGTGCGCTGCCAAAACGTTGACAGGGCAGCTCCCACGATGGTTCTTGGCATACTGTGCAAGCATCCTTCAGATGTTTGCAGTGGATTCCACGACGTTGCGGTCCGCAGTGAATACGTTCCAGGACGCCACGTACGAGGATGCTTTGACCATGTATGATGAACCCGTCATTTGGGCAATGACGGAGTTTGGGGCCCTACCTGACGTCACCGATGCTGAATTGGATGCTCACACAAGCGAACACCATTTGACATGCCCTCCATAAGGCACCAACCATGGGCCATCACACCCACGGTAGGCAGCAACCAGGCTCATCCAGAACCATCACAAACCCATCAACCTCAACGCTCCGAAACATCAAGGTCAAAAGGAGGTGCCAACACAAAGCCTACCCCAAACACAAGGCAAAAATCTGGGCGCCCAAGTCCACCAACACCAACAGCAAAACCTTCGAGAAAAGTTCCCAAGTCCAAAAGAACTACTATGCTAGCACGACATCAACCTCCAAGCCAAGCACCATATCGTTCGCAACCACATCCACCCCAAGGAGGGCGTGGAAAGTCAACCAACTCCGAGGACAACCACTCCTCAAGAAAAAGGACATCCCAACAAAGCAACGGGCCACATTCCAAGAGACAACATGCAACGGGCAGCGAGCAACGGGGTAGTCGCAAACGCCCTCGACCACACCAAGATTCAACGGCACCATCAAGCGAACCCCCCCGGTCACGTCCTCGAGCGGCCGGTACCCCGGTGGATCATTTGGCTTTGACGAAGAGAGAAATCACCGAATGGTCCACAAGGATCACAGATGAGAACACCAGTCTTCGCCGGCGAAAGGCACATGCCTTGCACTTCTTGGGTGCCCAAGATGCAACCGCAGTAAAGGGGCAATACCGCTCTTTATCTCTACTTCTTCATCCGGACAAGAACAGGACCGACCCAATGGCGACCGAGAAATTCAAAGTGTTGGGTGCGGCAAAAGATTTGTTTGACTAGCCCATTGATAGGATGGCAACACTTAATGCGTCACAATGTGCTCTACAAATGGACTTGGAAAACAGGTGTACTCTTAATCGAGTTACCTTCGTTTCTTCTCCAAGTCCAGTTCCTGGTTGGCAAGGTGTCTGTTCGAGTAAGGATTTTTGCCGGTAAATTGCCAATAATTACATCCGTTTAGCACCACCACCGCGAATTGCCGCAATTAAATAAAAGCGCAACCATAATGTCCCATGGTGGTCCCAAGGAACCAAGTCATCTTTTTTTGGGGGGGGGAAGAAGGGTTGTGCAAATGGGGTGTGAGCGGGGAGGGTGATGTACCTTCATGGCGGTGTGGTCCAAAGCCACCGCCCCGAGTTGCTATGGCCACCGTCCGCACTAGCCCATTTGCCTACAACCATTTTTATTGGCAACTGCTTACAAAGTGTCCCAAGGAACCAAATCATCTTTTGTTTGAGGGAGAAGAAGGGTTGTGCAAGTGCTGTGTAAGCAGGGAGGGGTGATGTACCTTCAGGGCGGTGTGGTCTGAAGCCACCGCCCCGAGTTGCTATGGCCACACGTCCACACTGGCCCATTTGCCCGCAACCATTTTTATTGGCAACTGCTTAGAAAGTGTCCCAAGGAACCAAATCATCTTTTGTTTGAGGGGGAAGAAGGGTTGTGCAAATGGGGTGTAAGCGGGGAGGTGTGATGTACCTTCATGGCGGTGTGGTCCAAAGCCACCGACCCGAGTTTCTATGGCCACACGGCCGCACTAGCCTTTCAACCCCCCCCCCTATATATGGGTGTCTGTTGTAAATCTAACCCACCTCAGGAGCCCACCCCCCTGAGGTTCGCAGTGCGGCTGCGAATACCCAAGCCGATGCTACCCTCCCCCGCATTGGGGTGAGGGGCGGTGCGAACCGTCGGATCACACCTGGGCCGCATAGCCAACCGTTCGGAGGTGCCCGACAAAGGTGGCACATTTGGGTGCGCCTCTCCGCTTATCCACAACACACACATGAGTAACACCCCTACTTTCCTTGTGAGGCATCTAAGACAAATAGCAACGTCGGCATGGGAGAGGGGTGTAGATTAGAGGATATATATATATATATATATATATATATATATATATATATATATATATATATATATATATATATATTACTGCACCCCTCTCCCCTTAAATCTAGCTAACAAGCAACAACAAGCAAGCAACAACAAGCAACAACAAGCACTTCTCCTCACCGTTTTGGCCATTGCTCCGCCTCATCGCTCCGGGCTCTACTCTACTCTAACCATCCTAGAGCCTAGGTGGTGGCCTTGCCAAATCCAAGTTTTGGGCCAGAAACTCACCGGTGGCGGCCCAGGGCGGGGGCGCCAACTCGGGAGGTGCCCTCCCAAATCTGCGCAGTTTTGGGCCAAAAACAGCCATTTTTCGCCCAAAACAGCCCCAAAACCCGGGCGAAACGCCCAAACGAAGGGATACGGTGAGTACATTGCACGTGCGGCTTCACTTAACCGTGTCAAAGAGCTCTCTAGTGCCCTTCAATTCCACGATATGTCCGAGAAACAGCCCAAAAAGGCGCCAAAAAGCCCCAAAAACCTGCGCAATGCGCACCACCACCCCGAAACCAAGCACAGGGCGTATCTTGGGTTAGGTGGCTCAAATCCGAATTCGGAGGGCACCTAGTCCACCCGCAAGCCCCCACTTTTTGTGGTTTCCAAGCCTCAGAATCGCCCAACGAGCCACTCAGACCCGCGTACCAGTGGTCACTTGGTGCAGCCGGAGGGCCGGCCAGCCCACGCACAGTGGGGGCCAACGGTGGGTCCACCAGGGTCGCGAGGGCGAAAAAAGTCATTTTTTCCAAAGTTGTTCCTAGACCACTTGGGATGCTCAAACAAGTTTTTTTAGGCCGTTTTGTGCCCGTGGTGGCGCGTTTTGGGCCATGGAAAATCCCAAAATGCCTTGAAAAAGGGCCGTTTTGGGGCTGAAAGTGGGTCAAAAATGGGTCAAAAACACATTTTTCCAAAAGTGATCCTAGACCATTTATGATGCTCAAACAAGTGTTTCTAGTCCATTTTGAGCCCATTTGGACGGGTTTTGGCCCATGGAAATCCCAATATTCCTTGAAAAGGGGCCGTTTTGGGAGCAAAAATGGGTGAAAAATTGGTCAAAAACACAATTTTCCAAAAGTGATCTTGGACCATTGGGGGTGCACAAACAAGTGCTTTGAGCCCATGTTGAGCCCATTTTGAACGAGTTTAGTCCCTTCCGCTACGTGTATGCACCAAGTTGTACCCTTGGCACGTACCTTAGAGTGGAGCCACATAGAGTATGGGAGAGGGGTGTAGATTAGAGGATATATATATATATATGAGGATATATATATATATATATATATATATATATATATATATATATATATATATATATATATATATATATATATATATATATATATATATATATATATATATATATATATATATATATATATATATATATAATATATATATATATATATATATATATATATATATATATATATATATATATATATATATATATATATATATATATATATATCCTCCAATATATATATGTATATATATATATATATATATATATATATATATCCTCTAATCTACACCCCTCTCCCATATATATATATATATATATGGGATATATATATATATATATATATGTATATATATATATATATATATATATGTATATATATATATATATATATATCCTCTAATCTACACCCCTCTCCCATATATATATATACATATGGGATATATATATATATATATATATATATATATATATATATATATATATATATATATATATATATATATATATATATATATATATATATATATATATATTATATATATATATATATATATATATATATATATATATATATATATATATATATATATATATATATATATATATATATATATATATATATATATATATATATATATATATATTACTACACCCCTCTCCCCTTAAATCTAGCTAACAAGCAACAACAACAACAAGCAAGCACGTCACCATTCCGTTTTGGCCATTGCCCCTTCCCAACACCTCGGGCCTGACTCTACTTTAGCCATCCTAGAGCCTAGGTGGTGCCCTTGCCAAATCCAATTTTTTGGGCCAGAAACTCACCGGTGGCGGCCCGGGGCGGTGGCGCCAAGTCGGGAGGTGCCCTCCCAATTCTGCGCTGTTTCGGGCCAAAAACAGCCTTTTTTCGCCCAAAACAGCCCTAGTAAGGGTTCAAAACAGCCAAACGAAGGCAAACGGCTGCTACACTTCACGTGCGGCTTGACTTTCTCGTGACCAAGGGACCTTTGGTGCCTTCTAACTCCATGATATGTCCGAGAAACGGCCCAAAAAGGCGCCAAAAAGCCCCAAAATGTGCGCAATGTGCACCAGCACCCCGAAACCAAGAACGGGCCGTTTCTTGGGCTACGTGGCTCAAAAACGAATTCCGAGGGCACCTAGTCCACCCGCAACCCCCCACTTTTTATGGTTTCCAAGCCTCAGAATTGCCCAACGAGACACGTAGACCCCCGTACCAGTGGTCACTTGGTGCAGCCGGAGGGCCGGCCAGCCCACGCACAATGGGGGCCAACGGTGGGTCCACCAGGGTCCCCAAGGCGAAAAAAACGATTTTTTCCAACGTTGTTCCTAGACCACTTGGGATGCTCAAACCAGTGCTTTTAGGCCGTTTTGAGCCCGTGGTGGAGCGTTTTGGGCCATGGAAAATCCCAAAATGCCTTGGAAATGGGCCGTTTTGGGACCAACAATGGGTCAAAAATGGGTCAAAAACGCGTTTTTCCAAAAATGATCCCGGACCATTCGAGATGCTCAAACAAGTGGTTTTAGCCCATTTTGAGCCCGTGGCGGAGGAGTTTGGCTAATGGAAAATCCCAAAATGCCTTGGAAATGGGCCGTTTTGGGACCAAAAATGGGTCAAAAATGGGTCAAAAAGGCGTTTTTCCAAAAGTGATCCCGGACCATTTGGGATGCTCAAACAAGTGTTTTTAGCCCATTTTGAGCCCGTTTTGACCGAGTTTAGCCCCTGCCACCACATGTATGCACCACTTTGTGCCCTTCACACATACCTTAGAGCCGTATGGTGGAGCCACCTAGAGTTGGGAGAGGGGTGTAGATTGGAGGATATATATATATATATATATATATATATATATATATATATATATATATATATAGTCATAGTCATAGTCATAACCACTTATCATGCCGTCTACTGGAGTTACCGGGCATCTCGCGCCGACAGGTGGTTCCTGCCTCGCTCGATCCCGTGGGTGCCAGGGCTGCCTGAGGTGGCCCACAGCATGACGGAGGACCCAGAGGACCGGGGATACCGGTTAACGAGGCTTTGGGGGCAGTGGCAACTGCATTGCGTTAGCATTAGCACCGGCGACGGACGCTGGCCTGTTTATTCGCTGGGGGTAAGGGGGCAAGGCACAGCAACGCAGCAGCATCGCAACAAGCAGAAAGCAAGGGCTTCTCTGTCCGGCGCAAAGCGGCAACCAAGGAACAAAGCAGCACGCATGCGGCGAAGCAAGAGCGGACCCTCCGTCGTTCGCGTACCCCCGCCACCGTGGAGACGTCCATCACCCGTGACCCCACGGAATCCATTGCCATCTGCGTACTCGTAATTGCCCACCACCCCTGACTCCACGTATCCCTCTGCCAGCACGCAATAGCCCGTATATGCATAGCCAGGATTTTTGGGAGGCTCCAGCCTAGCCTGGCCCTCAGCTTTCATCGCCCCCATGTCCCCACAATGTACGCCGCCGACCCACCGCACCAGTCCCCTAGTATAGTACAGAAACACGGTATCAACTCCACGTCCCCGTGGCCCTGAGGTGCACCCACACCCCAGATATATACCATGCCGGCACTCCATGTCAGGGGCCAGCACCCAATCAGCTTCGAGGCATCCACTTGCCCACGTATAATATAACTTGAGGGTCTACAGGGGGGGGACGCCGGCTGCTACGCGACGGGAGTCGCACAACCCGTGAATATCGCTGGCTGGGATTCGGGCTGGTGGGTGCCGTAGCTTGGTTATCGACCCCCTGTAGGGGTACCCACCAGAGGCTCGCCCCGGGCTGTGGTAACCAGGTGCACCTCATCTGGCCCACATACATTGCCCTGGCGCCTACCCTTGACCCTTACCTGCACTGTTTGGCCAGCTCCCGTGGTTGCGCCTCTTCCGCCACAGCAGCGGCCAGGCCGCAGGTTCGGCCCCCACCGACGCCGTGGCGAGCCTGCTTATAGCATTGGCCCGCGCGTCACCCCCCGGACCACTTAGCATGCCGCTCCTTCTCTCTCCTCGCCTCTAGCCGACCGGACTGGCGCCCCCCAGGGGTAAGTCGTTACAATGGTGAGGCGACCGCATACTCTTCGCTGCGACGCCGCGCAGTACCGCTGTTGCCACGCCGATGCCACCTGCGAGCCGCCACCACACGCACCACCGCAACCACAAGGCCATAGTCAGAGGTTAGACTATGTACATGCCCGCAGGCACGGCCCCTCTAGTTTGTTAACGGGGCCAAGGGGATGCCCCCACACACCCCCTGGGTTGTTAGAGGGGTCAGGGGGACACCCCAGTACCGCCATGCACCCCCGCTGCTCCCCCACTATACGGTTCCCCAGTACCGCCGCGTACCCCCACCGTACGGACCCCAGTACCGCCGCGTATACCCCCAAGACGCCAGCACACCGCCACCTTGAACTCCGCGTGCCCCCCGCGAGTGCTCCTCCCAGGCTGCCACGCCGTCTCCAGGACGCCCGCCATACTGTCCACCTGACGACCTCGCCGTCATATCCCTCTACGCACACATCTTCGCTTCGTCGCCGCCCCCGGGGCCTGCAGGCTGTCCCCGCAACCCCGTGTAACACTCCCAGGGGGCGCCGTAACGCCGTAACCCCCAAACAACTCCGTGCACCCCCGGTGTATCCCGAGCAACCACTTCCAATATTGCCGTAGCCAGGCCGCCAGTAGAGACCCCGGTGCCATGGGAATACCCTACAGGGGTTTGGGCCTTATTACCCTGGTGGGGACGACCCATGACACCTCACTGTTGTATGCGACGACCCGGGGCAGGCGGGTGAAGCATCCCTGTCTGACCCTCATGCACGGGGGCAGTACAGCTCACCATCAGGCCGGCACGACCTGTCACATCGCGTTGGCCGTCATACGCCGCCTGCCAGTACCCCACAATCAGGCCATGAAGGCACTGCTTCTCAGGCGCTACCCCCTCCGCTGCGTCCAGCGTAGGGACGGTAGCAGGTGCACCCACAATTCCTAACCCCATCAATCTGCATCACCCCCGGCCCCCACCACGCCGTCACCATTTCCTCCGTGATGCCACAACCAGAGTATCCGCGAGTCGCCCTCCAGAGCCGCCCACCACAGCATCAGGGGCAGGGCTGCCGACGGCGCACCAGGGCACCGTACCCCTTCCACTCGGACGCTCTTCAGGCCACCCTGGATTGTCTTCCAGGCACTTGAGGACATCTGTCCAGAGTGCCGCAGTGCCCACCTCGCCTTAGGCCACCCCCTATCGGCACGCTCCTTACATGTCCCGCATAGTGGGATGGAGGCACACTGATGAACCCAAACTGACGCTGTTTCCCTGCACCCGTGGCATCGCTGCGGAAGCACAGACCGCGACGGAACGCAGCTACCATCACAACACTGCGACCATAGGTCCTGCCATACATCGCAGCACGCGTCCTGGAGTCCGAGCAAAGCACCCGCCAGCGTGCGTGCTGTGGCACAACTGAGGAGGCTGCGCCTCGCATCCTCCCACGTGGACACCGGGCGGAGTATCGGTCGCCCGTCGGGCATCACCGGCAGGCTCTCAAGCAACCGGGGCCACCGCGCAACTTTGGGGCTGTGTGTGCCATGCGCCAGGAGCTCCCAACCGTAGTCCCGTAAGACCTCCCCGATGACATCAACCCCGTCCTGCCCCGGGCCCCTGGCGGATGCCAGAACCAAGCGTTGTCCTCCCGCCCGTGCCTCAATGACCGCCGCGAGGCCCAGGGTGTCAAGGGTGTGACGGGCATCGGCAGCCACGTGGTCGTCCCCCTCTGGCAGAGAGAACATGGCCTCCGTGACGTGGCCTTGCGCGTCGTCGCCCTGTACCCGTGCCAGCTGCTTGGAGCCCACTAACACTGCCATGGACCGCTGCTCCGTGACCGCTGGTATGGCTCATCGCAGCTGCCGGTCATACAGCCACAACGTACCCACGTCAAGTACGACAGCCACCGCCAGGATTGGGAGACTGCACAGAGGTTGCTGAAGGACCGGCAGCACCTCGCCAGGCCAGCCCATGACGTTCCCCACTGCTGGATGGTTGGCGTACACCTGGAGCCAGGGATCACTCTTGCCGTCAGGGCTTCTCACCATGGTACCACGCACCAGGGCCCAGCGCCGACACCACGCGGGACCACTCCCTGAATGTCGTGATGTCCCGTGCCACCCAGGAACCGATCCACTGGCTGAAGGCCTGCGCCACCGCCGCCATCCAGTGAGGGAACAAGGACGTGGCCTCTTCTTGCGCGATGCACGACCGTGGCACCAGCAGTGCGTGCAGCGGTGCCCTCTGAAAGGTTGCCCGCAGGTCGCCGGGGAGGCCGGCAAACGGGTTCCACGGCGGACGCTGCTGGATCCTCCCTGCCGGCGGGCAGAAGGGTGTGTCACCTCGCAGGAACGCGTGTACCGCCCTCCTTCGATCTTGCATCGGTAGCTGCATGATCTGGGTGAGCCGATGGTTCCTGCGGGCATACACATCTTCCCCAATCTGGACCATGTCCTCCACAAAGAGCCTGGCCTTGGCAGGGCCCCGGGACGACGCCGCTCGCACCGCAGCGAACAGCCGCTTCAGGTCCCCGGGGACGACACCCGCCATCAGGGATTCAGTCCATCTGCAGCCGTGCTCCCTCCACGCCACGAACTCCACCGCCCTGTCTGTCAGGGGTAGCTCCGCCGTGAACTCCTCCACACGCCTGCACAGGAGCCCAGCCACTTTCTCGTCCCGCGCACACAGTAGGCGCATGTGGCCAATGTCCTCCTCCGGCCCCCCACAGAAGATACAGGGGTGGGCTGGTATTGCCATACGCGTGAGCTTCTGTCTCCACCGTCGCATGACCTGCATGGTGGACAAGCGACCGTCACGTGCCCGCAGCATATTTCTGTGCGTTGGGCCGTGGTGTACAGCTCCCAGGGGCACCGCCTCGCAGGCGCCAGCCAGTGGCGTGTGCGCCCTGGTGCGTGCCGCTAGCGAACGCCATATGTATATATA
This sequence comes from Eutreptiella sp. 'Long Island Sound 2002', assembly GCA_964036045.1. Classification (NCBI taxonomy): domain Eukaryota; phylum Euglenozoa; class Euglenophyceae; order Eutreptiales; family Eutreptiaceae; genus Eutreptiella; species Eutreptiella sp. 'Long Island Sound 2002'. The sequence continues at coordinate 4,677,200 of OZ038396.1, read as the reverse complement.
TATATATATATATATATATATATATACATATATATATCCTCTAATCTACACCCCTCTCCCCAACTCTAGGTGGCTCCACATTACGGCTCTAGGACAGGTGCAAAGGGCACAACTTGGTGCATACATGTGGTGGAAGGGGCTAAACTCGGTCAAAACGGGCTCAAAATGGGCTCATTTCACTTGTTTGTGCACCCCAAAGGCTCCACGATCACTTTTGGAAAAACACATTTTTGACCCACTTTTGACCCGTTTTCGGTCCCACAACAACCCATTTCTAGTGCATTTTGGCCTTTTCCATGGGCCAAAACGTGTGATCTCGGGCCCAAAATGGGCTACAAACACTTGTTTGAACATCCCAAGTGGTCCAGGATCACTTTTGGAAAAACGCGTTTCTGACCCATTTTCGACCCATTCTTGGTGTTGAAACGGCCCATTTTTAAGGCATTTTGGGATTTTCCATGGCCCAAAAGGCGCCCCCAGGGGCTCAAAACGGCCTAAAAACACGTGTTTGAGCATCCCCAGTGGTCTGGGAACAACTTTGGAAAAAATCTTTTTTTTCGCCCTGGGGACCCTGGTGGACCCAGCGTTGGCCCCCACCGTGCGCGGGCCGGGTTGCCCTGCGGCTATACCAAGTGACCACTGGTACGGGTGTCTAGGCGTCCGTTTCGGCGATTCCGAGGGGTGGAAAACAGAAAAAGTGGGGGGTTGCGGGTGTACTAGGTGCCCTCGGACTCAGATTTTCAGCCACGTAGCCCAAGATACGGCCCGTGCTTGGTTTCGGGGTGTTGGTGCACATTGCGCAGATTTTGGGGCTTTTTGGCGCCTTTTTGGGCCGTTTCTCGGACATATCGTGGAGTTGAAGGGCACGAGAGGGCTCTTTGACACGGTGAAGTCAAGCCGCCTGTGGACTGTAGCCACCGTTTCCCTTCGTTTGGGCGTTTCGCCCGGGTTTTGGGGGCTATTTTGGGCAAAAAATGGCTGTTTTTGGCCCAAAACTGCGCAGATTTGGGAGGGCACCTCCCGACTTGGTGCCAGCGCCCCGGGCCGCCACCGATGAGTTTCTGGCTCAAAAATTGGATTTGGCAAGGGCACCTAGTCCACACGCAACCCCCCACTTTTTGTGGTTTCCAAGCCTCAGAATCGCCGAACGAGAGGCCTAGACCCCCCTACCAGCGGTCACTTGGTGCAGCCGGAGGGCAGCCCAGCCCGCATCACAGTGGGGGCCAACGGTGGGTCCACCGGGGTCCCCAGGGCAAAAAAAATCCTTTTTTCCAAAGCTGTTCCTAGACCACTTGGGATGCTCAAACAAGTGTTTTTAGGCCGTTTTGAGCCCGTGGTGGCGCGTTATGGGCCATGGATGATCCCAAAATGCCTTGAAAATGGGCCGTTTTGGGACCAAAAATGGGCAAAAAATAGGTCAAAAACGCATTTTTCTGAAAGTGATCCTGAACCATTCGGGATGCTCAAACAAGTGGTTTTAGCCCATTTTGAGCCCGTGGTGACGCATTTTGGCCCATGCAAAATCCCAAAATGCCTTGAAATTGGGCCATTTTGGGACCAAAAGTGGGTCAAAAATGGGTCAAAAACGCGTTTTTTCAAAAGTGATCTTGGACCATTGGAGATGCTCCAACAAGTGTTTTGAGCCCATTTTGAGCCCGTTGTGACCGAGTTTAGCGCCTCCCACCACATGTATACACCACTTTGTGCCCTTCGCATGTACCTTCGAGCCGTATGGTGGCGCCACCTAGAGTTGGGGAGAGGGATATATATATATATATATATATATATATATATATATATATATATATATATATATATATATATATATATATATATATATATATATACATATATATATTGGAGGATATATATATATATATATATATATATATATATATATATATATATATATATATATATATATATATATATATATATATATATATATATAGGTGGCTCCACCATCCGGCTCTAAGGCACGTGCGAAAGGTACAACGTGGTGCATACATGTGGCGGAAGGCGCTAAACTCCATCAAAACAGGCTCCAAATGGTCTCAAAAACACTTGTTTGTGCACCCCCAATGGTTCAGGGTCACTTTTGGAAAAACGCGTTTTTGACCCATTTTTGACCCATTTTTGACCTAGTTTGGTCCCAAACCGGTCCCTTTTCAACGGATATTGGGATTTTCCATGGGCCAAAACCCATCTGAATGGGCTCAAAATGGGCTAAAAACACTTGCTTGAGCATCCCAAATGGTCCACGATCACTTTTGGAAAAACGCGTTTTTGACCCATTTTGAACCCATTTTTGGTCCCAAAACGACCCGTATTATAATTCTTGAATAATTCAAGGCATTTTGGGATTTTCCATGGGCCAAAACGCGGCACCACGGGCTCAAAATGGGTCAAAACCACTTGTTTGAGCATCCCAAATGGTCCAGGATCACTTTTGGAAAAACACGTTTTTCACCCATTTTTGACCCATTTTTGGTTCCAAAACGGCCCATTTTCAAGGCATTTTGGGATTTTCCATGGCCCAAAACGCGCCACCACGGGCTCAAAACGGCCTAAAAACACTTGTTTCAGCATCCCAAGTGGTCTAGGAACAACTTTGGAAAAAATGATTTTTTTTCGCCCCGGGGACCCTGGTGGACCCAGCGTTGGCCCCCACCGTGCGCGGGCTTGCCTGCCCTCCGGCTCCACCAAGTGACCACTGGTACGGGGGTCTACGTGGCTCGTTGGGCGATTCTGAGGCTTGGAAACCACAAAAAGTGGGGGGTTGCGGGTGGACTAGGTGCCTTCGGAATTCGGATTTGAGCCACGTAGCCCAAAATACGCCCCGTGCTTGGTTTCGGGGTGTTGGTGCGCATTGCGCAGGTTTTTGGGGCTTTTTGGCGCCTTTTTGGGCCGTTCCTCGGACATATCGTGGAGTTGAAGGGCACTAGAGAGCTCTTTGACACGGTGAAGTCAAGCCGCACGTGGACTGTAATCACCGTTTCCCTTCGTTTGGGCGTTTCGCCCGGGTTTTGGGGCTGTTTTGGGCGAAAAATGGCTGTTTTTGGCCCAAAAGTGCGCAGATTGGGGAGGACACCTCCTAACTTGGCGCCACCGCCCCGGGCCGCCACCGGTGAGTTTGTGGCTCAAAACTTGGATTTGGCAAGGCCACCACCTAGGCTCTAGGATGGCTAGAGTAGAGTAGAGCCCGAAGCGATGAGGCTGAGCAATGGCCAAAAGGGAAAGGAGAAGTGCTTGCTTGCTTGCTTGCTTGCTTGTTGCTTGCTTGTTAGCTAGATTTAAGGGGAGAGGGGTGTAGTAATATATATATATACATATATATAACAGTCAAACGAAGGCAAACGGTTGCTACACTCCACGTGCGGCTTCACTTTCTGGTGACCAAGGGACTTTTGGTGCCCTCTAACTCCACGATATGTCCGAGAAACGGCCCAAAAGGGCGCCAAAAAGCCCCAAAATGTGCGCAATGTGCACCAGCACCCCAAAACCAAGAACGGGCCGTATCTTGGGCTACGTGGCTCAAAAACGAATTCCGAGGGCACCTAGTCCACCCGCAACCCCCACTTTTTATGGTTTCCAAGCCTCAGAATCGCCCAACGAGACACGTAGACCCCCGTACCAGTGGTCACTTGGTGCAGCCGGAGGGCCGGCCAGCCCACGCACAGTGGGGGCCAACGGTGGGTCCACCAGGGTCCCCAGGGCGAAAAAAATGATTTTTTCCAAAGTTGTTCCTAGACCACTTGGGATGCTCAAACCAGTGCTTTTAGGCCGTTTTGAGCCCGTGGTGGCGCGTTTTGGGCCATGGAAAATCCCAAAATGCCTTGAAAATGGGCCATTTTGGGACCAAAAATGGGTCAAAAATGGGTCAAAAACGCAATTTTCCAAAAGTGATCCCGGACCATTTGGGATGCTCAAACAAGTGTTTTTAGCCCGTTTTCAGCCCGTTTTGACCGAGTTTAGCCCCTTCCAGCACATGTATGCACCACTTTGTGCCCTTCGCACGTACCTTGGAGCCATATGGTGGAGCCACCTAGAGTTGGGAGAGGGGTGTAGATTGGAGGATATATACATATATATATATATATATATATATATATATATATATATATATATATCCTCTAATCTACACCCCTCTCCCAACTCTAGGTGGCTCCACCACACGGCTCTAAGGTACGGGCGAAGGGCACAAAGTTGTGCATACATGTGGTGGAAGAGGCTAAACTCGGTCAAAACGGGCTCAAAACGGGCTAAAAACACTTGTTTGGGCATCCCAAATGGTCCGGCATCACTTTTGGAAAAATCTGTTTTTGACCCATTTTTGACCCATTTTTGGTCCCAATATGGCCCATTTTCAAGGCATTTTGGGATTTTCCATGAGCCCAAACCTGTCGCCACGGGCTCAAAATGGGCTAAAACCACTTGTTTGAGCATCATAAATGGTCCAGGATCACTTTTGGAAAAACGCGTTTTTGACCCATTTTTGACGCATTGTTGGTCCCAAAACGGCCCATTTTCAAGGCATTTTGGGATTTTCCGTGGCCCATAACGCACCACCACGGGCTCAAAACGGCCTAAAAACACTTCTTTGAACATCCTAAGTGGTCTAGGAACAACTTTGGAAAAAATGATTTTTTTCGCCCCGGGGACCCTGGTGGACCCACCGTTGGCCCCCAAACGTGCGCGGGCCGGGCTGCCCTCCGGCTCCACCAAGTGACCACTGGTACGGGGGTGTGAGTGGCTCGTTGGGCGATTCCGAGGCTTGGAAACCACAAACAGTGGGGGGTTGCGGGTGGACTAGGTGCCTTCGGAATTCGGATTTGAGCCACGTAGCCCAAGATACGCCCCGTGCTTGGTTTCGGGGTGTTGGTGCGCATGGCGCAGGTTTTTGGGGCTTTTTGGCGCCTTTTTGGGCCGTTTCTCCGACATATCGTGGAATTAAAGGGCACTAGAGAGCTCTTTGACACAGCTAAGTGAAGCCGCACGTGCGGTGTACTCACCGTATCCCTTCGTTTGGGCGTTTCGCCCGGGTTTTGGGGCTGTTTTGGGCGAAAAATGGCTGTTTTTGGCCCAAAAGTGCGCAGATTTGGGAGGGCACGTCCCGACTTGGCACCCCCGCCCTGGGCCGCCACCGCTGAGTTTTTAGCTCAGAACTTGGATTTGGCAAGGCCACCACCTAGGCTCCAAGATGGCTAGAGTAGGGTAGAGCCCGAAGCGATGAGGTGGAGCAATGGCCAAAACGGTGAGGAGAAGTGCTTGCTTGTTGTTGCTTGCTTGTTGTTGCTTGCTTGTTGTTGCTTGCTTGCTTGTTAGCTAGATTTAAGGGGAGAGGGGTGTAGTAATATATATATATATATATATATATATATATATATATATATATATATATATATATATATATATATATATATATATATATATATATATATATATATATATATATATATATATATATATATATATATATATATATATATATATATATATCTATTTTTTTTCGATCTCTTACAGGAACTTTTGATGGATCCCCCCCGGCGACCAGGCGCCGCGGGGGGTACAGTGAAACCCTGGCCGGGGGGCAGCCGGGGCCTGCTAGGGCCGCGCCCCCCGCGGCATTTGGAACGGCCACCCGCGGCAGCGGCTCCTGCGGGGGCTGTGGCAGCGGCGGGCAGCCGCAGCGTGATGCTTCTTTGGCAGCACGTGCAGTCCGGCGCCCAGAGTACAACTGGTGGGCAAGGTGCAGGTGCGGTGAAACCCTGGCCGGGGGGCAGCCGGGGCCTACCAGGGCCGCGCCCCCCGCGGCATTTGGAGTGGCTGCCCGCGGCGGCGGCTCCTGCGGGGGCTGTGGCAGCGGCGGGCGGCCACAGCGTGGTGCCAACCAGCCCGACGACGCCGCCGATAGAGGCCAGGTGCGTGCCTGCGACATGCCTGCGACGTGCCTGCGACTTGCCTACACAGTGTCCTGCGTAGTGTCCGAGGGGGAAAAGGGCAGGGGAGGGAGGGGGGGGCAGGGCGGGCGTAGAGGGACAAAGGCCGCAGGCGGGTGCAGTGCGACGTGCGTGCCACAAGCCCAGGGACCAGGGCACCAGGGGGCGGCAAGGTGAAGAGGGAGTGGGAGGGATGCCTCGCGTATTGCTCCGCGAAGTGTATGTCAGGGGGGTAAAGGGAGGACGGGGACAGGGGGACAAAGGGCCAGGGACCCAGGGGCATGGGAAGGGGCACAAGGCAGTCCGCCCCCGAAGGTGCAGTGTCCTGCGTAGTGTCATGCAACGAGGGCCGGCCAGGACGAGGGAAGAGGGCACGAACAGGGCGAAAGAGGTAGGGCACTTAGGAAAAAGGCCACAGGCGGGTACAGTGCGACGTGCGTGCCACTAGCCCAGGGACCAGGGCACCAGGGGGTGGAAAGGTGAAGGGGGAGAGGGAGGGATGCCACGCGTATTGCTCGGCGAAGTGTACGCCGGGGAGGTAAAGGGAAGACGGAGACAGGGAGACAGAGGGCCAGGGACACAGGGGCCTGGGAAGGGGGGCAAGAGAGGACGAGGGAGAACGAGCACACAAGGGGCAGGGCTGGGCCAGGGAGCGGGAGCAGAGGGGGGGAGCAGGGAGGGAGGGTTGCCTCGCGAATTGCTCCGCACCGTGCTCGCGCTGGCCGGAGGGCGGCTAGTGTGAGCGGACCAGGGGCAAGAACGACGAGGGTGCCCCGCAACCGAGCTGCCCGCCTGCGGCGAGCGGGGGCCCTGGACGTGCCGCGGCCGCTAGGCAGCGTGCCCCCGGAGGTATCGTGTGCGGTACAAGGTGCGTGCCACAAACCGGGAGCTCAGGACACCAGGGGGCAGCAAGGGAGAGAGGGAGTGGGAGGGTTGCCTTGCGCATTGCTCTGCACGGTGCACGCCGAGGGAATAGAGGGAGGAGGGGGACAGAGAGACAGGAGGCCGGAGACCCAGCAACCAGGGACGAGGGGCAGGGCAAGGTGAGGGAGGGCGAGCGGACAGGGGGCAGGACAGGGCAGGGGGGCCGGGGCAAAGAGGGGGGCAGAGAGGGAGCGCTGCTTCGCGAATTGCGCCGCACTGTGCTCGCGCTAGCCGGAGGGCAGAGGGTCGGAGATGGCACGGCAGAGAAGGGGGCAACATGGTGCCCCACAACCGAGTGAGCCGCCCGCGGCGCGCGGGGGCTCTGGGCAAGGCGGGGTGCCGCGGCGTGCTGCCACAAGGCAGCCCGCCCCCAAAGGTGCAGTGTGCTGTGTGCCTGCGTAGTGACAAGCATCGAGGGCCGGCAAGGACGAGGGAAGAGGGCACGGGCAGGGCGAAAGAGGTAGGACACTTAGGAGGCGAGCGAAGGCCGGACAGCCGGAGCAGAGAGAGGGAGCGACGAGGGAGGCAGGGGCATTGCTCAGCACCATGCGAGCACTGAGGGCGAGGGAGGGAGCAGAGGGGGCAGGGTAGGGGATAGTTGCCATGCGTCGTGTCGTGCGCCGTGCGCGTCCTGGCGACTACCGCCAAGGGGCAACGGCGGCTGGAGATCCTGGGGTGCGGAGCCCCTACCGTGGAGGAGGGCTGGAAGCCCCAAAGGAGAAACCCCCCCCCCCCCGCTGCAGCCAAGTGCCGCACCCCGTGCTTGCGTCGTGCTTGCGTCGTGCCTGCGACATGTGTGCAACGAAGGGACGACGACAAGGGCGCCCCCCCCCCCACACACCTCCGCCCCCCCGGGGGTGCGCACGCAAGGTAGGAGGGGCGACGACGGGTGACACACGGCAGGCCCCCCCCCCCTGCAGAGGGACAAGTGCCGCGCCTCGTGCCTGCGCCATGCTTGCGTCGTGCCTGCGACGTGCGTGCTACGAAGGGAAGACGACAAGGGCGCCCCCCCCCCCCCACACACACCTCCGCCCCCCCGAGGGTGGGGGATGCAGGTAGGGGGGGGCGAAAAGCGCCCCCCCCCCCCGAGGACAAAGCGGCAAGGTGGGGAGGCAGCGGAGAGAGGGTGCGGGACGGACCACACGACCGTGCCCGTAGGAAGCACGCGCCGTGCAAGCCCCAACGGGGGGGGCACCGGGGGAGCGAACGCAGGGTAGGAAGGGCGATGACGGGAGCCACACGGCTAGCCCCCCCCCCCCCCCCTGCAGAGGGACAAGTGCCGCGCCTCTTGCCTGCGCCGTGCTTGCGACGTGCTTACGCCAGAGGACGGACAGCGAGGACGCCCCCCCCCCCCACCCCCTTCTCCCCCACCCACCCAAGAAAGGGGCGAGGACAGCACGGAGACGGCGAGGGGACATGGGGGGGGGCAGAGGACAGACCGAAACGCTGGGGGGAGAGACGAGTGGCGAGCGGTGGAGGTAAAAAAAAAAAAACCGCCGAGTTGGCCAGCCAAGTTGTCGTGAAGGGTGCCATCGAGGCTTACCGTGAGAACGATGGTCCATTCGGTGGGCGGGACCTTGATCTGGTGAACCCTAGTGGCAGGCAATTTGACCCTCTGGGTTTGGCCGAAGACCCTGACACAGCTGCCGAACTGAAGGTGAAGGAGGTCAAGGAGGGCCGAATGGCTATGCTCTCCTTGTTCGGCAACTATGTGCAGGCTGCCGTCACCGGCCAGGGCCCTGTTGAGCACTGGGCCTCCCACAATGCTGATCCGTTCGCGGTGAACGGGTTGACCCTTGAGCAAGCCGGCCAGTACACGCCGTCTGTGGCCAAGTTCACAGATGCTGGGAAGCAGAAGGAGCCCCAGGTGGATTTGTCGGACTGGTGTGGTCCTCACCGCAAGAGGTGGTTGGGCCCCAACGCTGCGGACAGCAACGTCCCAGACTACTTGACCGGTGAGTACCCTGGTGACTACGGTTGGGGCAGCGCTGGGCTTGCTGCAGGCCCCAAGGCCTTCGAGCCAGCACGTGGGTAGCAACGCCATCTTCAATCTCGTCTTGTGCCCATGCTTGCTGCTTTGTTTCTTGGTTGCTGCAGTGCTGCACCCCTAGGAGTTGTGCTTGCTTGTTGCAGTGCTGCAGCTCTGCCATGCCTTGACCCTTACCCCCGGCGAACAAACGGGCCAGCGCTCGTCGCCGTTGCTAATGCTAACGCTCTGCAGTTGCCACTGCCCCCAAAGCCTGGTTGGCCGGTATCCCCGGTCCTCTGGGTCCTCCGTCAAGCTGTGGGCCACCTCAGGCAGCCCTGGGACCCACGGGATCGAGCAAGGCAGGAACCACCTGTCGGTGCGAGATGCCCGGTAACACCAGTAGACGGCGTGATAAGTGGTTATGACTATGACTATGACTATATATATATATATATATATATATATATATATATATATATATATATATATATATATATATATATATATATATATATATATATCCTCCAATCTACACCCCTCTCCCAACTCTAGGTGGCTCCACCACACGGCTCTAAGCTACGTGCGACGGGCACAAAGTGGTGCATACATGTTATGGAAGAGGCTAAACTCGGTCAAAAACGGGCTCAAAACGGGCTAAAAACACTTGTTTGAGCATCCCAAATGGTCCGGGATCACTTTTGGAAAAACGCGTTTTTGACCCATTTTTGACCCATTTTTGGTCCCAAAATGGCCCATTTTCAAAGCATTTTGGGATTTTCCAGGAGCCAAAACACGTCCCCACAGGCTCAAAATGGGCTAAAACCACTTGTTTGAGCATCATCAATGGTCCAAGATCATTTTTGGAAAAACGCGTTTTTGACCCATTTTTGACCCATTGTTGGTCCCAAAACGGCCCATTTTCAAGGCATTTTGGGATTTTCCATGGCCCAAAACGCGCCACCACGGGCTCAAAATGGCCCAAAAACACTTGTTTGAGCATCCCAAGTGGTCTAGGAACAACTTTGGAAAAAATGATTTTTTTCGCCCTGGGGACCCTGGTGGACCCACCGTTGGCCCCCACTGTGCGTGGGCTGGCCGGCCCTCCGGCTGCACCAAGTGACCACTGGTACGGGGGTCTACGTGTCTCGTTGGGCGATTCTGAGGCTTGGAAACCATAAAAAGTGGGGGGTTGCGGGTGGACTAGGTGCCCTCGGAATTCGTTTTTGAGCCACGTAGCCCAAGATACGGCCCGTTCTTGGTTTCGGGGTGCTGGTGCACATTGCGCAGTTTTTGGGACTTTTTGGCGCCTTTTTGGGCCGTTTCTCGGACATATCGTGGAGTTAGAGGGCACCAAAGGTCCCTTGGTCACGAGAAAGTCAAGCCGCACGTGAAGTGTAGCCGCCGTTTGCCTTCGTTTGGCTGTTTTGAACCCTTACTAGGGCTGTTTTGGGCGAAAAATGGCTGTTTTTGGCCCAAAACTGCGCAGATTTGGGAGGGCACCTCCCGACTTGGCGCCACCGCCCCGGGCCGCCACCGGTGAGTTTGTGGCTCAAAACTTGGATTTGGCAAGGGCACCACCTAGGCTCTAGGGTGGCTAGAGTAGAGTAGAGCCCGGAGCGATGAGGCCGAGCAATGGCCAAAACAGAAAGGAGAAGTATATATATATATATATATATATATATATATATATATATATATATATATATATATATATATATAGGGGGGGGGGTCCCCTACTCCCCATCCCAAGCCCACCTCTTGCCCCTATACCCTGGTAGGCATACTGCAGTAGTTATGCCATATATATATATATATATATATATATATATATATATATATATATATATATATATATATATATATATATATATATATATATATATATTACTACACCCCTCTCCCCTTAAATTTAGCTAACAAGCAAGCAAGCAACAACAACAACACGTCTCCGTGCCGTTTTGGCCATTGCACCTTCCCAACGCCTCGGGCCTGACTCTACTTTAGCCATCCTACAGCCTAGGTGGTGCCCTTGCCAAATCCAAGTTTTGAGCCAAAAACTCACCGGTGGCGGCCCGGGGCGGGGGCGCCAAGTCGGGAGGTGCCCTCCCAAATCTGCGCAGTTTTGGGCCAAAAACAGCCATTTTTCGCCCAAAACAGCCCTAGTAAGGGTTCAAAACAGCCAAACGAAGGCAAACGGCTGCTACACTTCACGTGCGGCTTGACTTTCTCGTGACCAAGGGACCTTTGGTGCCCTCTAACTCCACGATATGTCCGAGAAACGGCCCAAAAAGGCGCCAAAAAGCCCCAAAATGTGCGCAATGTGCACCAGCACCCCGAAACCAAGAACGGGCCGTATCTTGGACTACGTGGCTCCAAACCGAATTCCGAGGGCACCTAGTCCACACGCAACCCCCCACTTTTTATGGTTTCCAAGCCTCAGAATCGCCCAACGAGACACGTAGACCCCCGTACCAGTGGTCACTTGGTGCAGCCGGAGGGCCGGCCAGCCCACGCACAGTGGGGGCCAACGGTGGGTCCACCAGGGTCCCCGGGGCGAAAAAAATGATTTTTTCCAAAGTTGTTCCTAGACCACTTGGGATGGTCAAACAAGTGTTTTTAGGCCGTTTTGAGCCCGTGGTGGCGCGTTTTGGGCCACGGAAAATCACAAATTGCCTTGAAAATGGGCCGTTTTGGGACCAACAATGGGTCAAAAATGGGTCAAAAACGTGTTTTTCCAAAAGTGATCCTGGGCCATTTGGGATGCTCAAACAAGTGTTTTTAGCCCATTTTGAGCCCGTTTTGACCGAGTTTAGCCCCTTCCACCACATGTATGCACCACTTTGTGCCCTTCACACATACCTTAGAGCCGTATGGTGGAGCCACCTAGAGTTGGGAGAGGGGTGTAGATTGGAGGATATATATATATATATATATATATATATATATATATATATACATATATGTATATATATATATATACATATATATATATATATATATATATATATATATATATATATATATCCTATATCCTATATCCTATATATATATATATCCTAACTTGGCGCCACCGCCCCGGGCCGCCACCGGTGAGTTTGTGGCTCAAAACTTGGATTTGGCAAGGGCACCACCTAGGCTCTAGGGTGGCTAGAGTAGAGTAGAGCCCGGAGCGATGAGGCCGAGCAATGGCCAAAACAGAAAGGAGAAGTGCTTGTTGTTGCTTGTTGTTGCTTGTTGCTTGCTTGCTTGTTAGCTAGATTTAAGGGGAGAGGGGTGTAGTAATATATATATATAGATATATATATAATATATATATATATATATATATATATATATATATATATATATATATATATATATATATATATATATATATATATATATAATATATATATATATATATATATATATATATATATATATATATATATATATATATATATATATATTATATATATATATATATATATATATATATATATATATATATATATATATATATATATATATATATATATATATATATATATATATATATATATACATATATATATATATATATATATATATATATATTACTACACCCCTACTATGTATATATATATATATATATTATATGTATATATATATATATTTGTATGTATGTATGTATGTCTTGTGGCATGGTGTAACTCTAATCCCATGGCCGCCTCGAGAGCCCACCCCCCTAAGGTTCCCAGTGTGGCTGGGAATACCCAAGCCGATGATACCGTACCCTCTATTGTGGGAAGGAGCGGTGCGACTTGTCGGATCACACCAGGGCCGCATACCCAACTGTTCGGAGGTGCCGGACACCCCCCCCCCCCCGGGAACCGCCCTCCCCGGCACCCCTCCCAGAACCCCCCCCTCCCAAGCCCCCCCCCCCCCCCCCCCCCCCCCCCCCCCAGGGGCCTCCGGCCGACAGTTAGTTGGGGGGGTAGTTGGCGTCCAAAATCGAGGGGTCGCCCCCCCGCCGTGATGCGACGGCCTCTCTCCCCGCCCCCACCCTACACAAATACGGGATGGGACCAGATGAGTTGGCCACGCCCGACATGGCACGTTAGATGCCGCTCGGATGCCGGCTGATAGGAGCTTATGCAGGGATGTTGATGGGAAGGAGTCACGGCGAGAGCATTCGGGCCTTGGGGACCAATGCCAGCGGGTTCACGGTACCGGGACCGCAGCAGGGACCTACCCTCCAAAGTAGCAATGAATGCGTCTCTCAGCCAAGCACCCTGCACATACTGGCCTAAGGCCGACCTCACGCAGAAGTCGTGTTTTATGCCCTGACTAGAGTTTGCTACAGACCAGCGCAGCCGGCAAATTACCATGATGCATGTCCCCCCTCGCTTCTCACCCTCTCTACAAGCTACTTGCATCTGCAAGGGAACTGTGCAAAGGCCTTTACTTCGCATGTAGGTGCAACTAGGGTCGGGGGATGCAGCTAACTCTATTTAGTGCCTTCAAAACCCCGCCGACTAACACAGATGTTTCCAGCCCTTGTGTCCCTGCCATGACTGTGCATGCAAAATTTGTACACATGGAGGCACGCCCCAAGCCCACATGTGACGATTGGAATTGCCCCCGTTGCAACTTCTACTACTACGCCCGACGCAAAAGGTGCCTCCACTGTGACCATCCAAAGCACCGCAACTGGCGATGCGCTTTCTCTAGCCGACACAACCAGCCCGACCAAGACCGATGCCACTGCTGTCGAACTTTGGCTCTTGTACCGGAGCAATCCTCGTCACCAACACTGCACGAGCAGGTCACCGAAGAAGCACGGCCAAAACGGCCGCGGGAGCCACCTGCGGGGTCGTGGCAGTGCAGCTGTGGAAATGTGAATTATCCATCCCGGGCCATTTGCAGTTGCAGAGGATGCAATCTAAGCCGACCCGCGGCTGGCCCCACTGCCGTTGTTGATCAAGCAGGGAAGATTGTCCGCGATGCCACCCATGCACCCGCCGATGCATCTCGCGAGAGCGACACCGTGACCGCCTCTGCGGAACGCATCACCCCCTCACAGGCCCGGCCTACCCTTGTGGGAATGGTACATCATGGTGCCGCCGGTGCTGGACGAGTTGTTCCCCCGCTTGACACCGGGATGGCTTGCCACTCTGGGGAACCGTATCATTGTATCATTGGGCAGCTACAGGCACGAGGCCGGGAAAGCAACCAAGATGGTCCGCCTATGCGTCCGAACGGGTCCACACTTACCGCCCTGCCCAGCCCCCGTCTATCCCGTCCACGGACTAGCTGCTCCGGGAGCTCCGGGCCATCTGTGCGTCCACAGTGTAAGGGCCCCCTGCGGGAATCTGGGCTACGAGAAGGCTACAGTGAGAGCAGATGTGCCCCCGTGGACAACTGCCGGTCGGACGTGTTGTACCTAGACCGCGGCTATTACTCCTCACTGCCGAGTCTCCCATAGCGACGGAAAAGTTCCTCCGGGAGCTCCGAGCCATCTGTGCGTACACAGTGTAAGCGCCCCCTGCAGGAACCTGGGCTGCAAGGAGGCTACAGCGGGAGCAGATGTGCCTCCGTGGACAACCGATGGTCGGGCCTGCTCTACCACCACCTCAGCTGTTACTCCTCACTGCCGGGTCTCCTATAGCGCCTTAATTTGCACACTGGACTGAAGAGGCGAGTCAACTCACCTCACTATGTCACCACTGTGTGTGTAGGTCACTCGAGATGATTAGGACGACACCTGACCGTTCTCTGACCTGGCCAGCCGTAGAAAGCCCACCAAGAATTTTCCCGGCTTGACTATAGCCACTTTGCTTGCCCTCACAGCTCTGAGTCCACCGACTCCCCACATGCATGATCTTGATACAGTCCACACACCACTGACTTAACTCATATGGAGTGGCCCACGGATGTTTGCCCGTGTGTGTCCTGCACGCACTTGTCGTGTGTCGGGTTTTGCCTCTACACGGGACCTGGCTGCACTGTATATGCACTTAGAGTCGCATTTTCACGGCACAATACTCAAATCACACTCACTATAAACGAATGGCAGAGCATGTGCACTACTACATGAAGGAATCACACATGTTATGCCAGCATGATGCATGGACTTCTGGTCAACTCAGTTTCTGGGTGCGCCTGTGTTGTACATAAATGGACCTTCAGCTTTCCTGGGTTCTCCCGAGTACACTCAATGACACCTGGAGCGTCAAGAACTCAAAAAAAGAAAAAGAAAGAAAAAGAAACTGTGTAAGCAGGTTGTGCTGTAAGCCATT
Organism: Eutreptiella sp. 'Long Island Sound 2002'; assembly: GCA_964036045.1. Lineage (NCBI taxonomy): Eukaryota > Euglenozoa > Euglenophyceae > Eutreptiales > Eutreptiaceae > Eutreptiella > Eutreptiella sp. 'Long Island Sound 2002'. The sequence goes on along the minus strand of OZ038396.1, from coordinate 4,662,108 downwards.
ATGGGTGGAAACAGTCATTTTGCGCCTTTGGCACGGGTTTTGACCGGCCCGCGACAGGGCTAGAGACCGCAAAAAACTTCTTTTCGTTTAAATTCCTAGTAGGCATATATTGTCACAACATCCCTACTCACAGCCCTCAGAGTGGGTACCACGGGGTCACCGAAATCGCCAAAACCGCCAACATGGCAAAAATGGCTGAAAAGTGCATAAATTGCTCGTCCCACTCCGCCCCATACAAACCCCATGGAGTCCGGACCCGGAAACACTTTTTCAGCTCAAAATTGAAAAAAAAACCAAAAGATTCGCGATTTTTGCCCCAAAAAGGGGGGGGGTCACCCCCCCCCCCCACCAACCTCCATCAAAAGCCCAAAAAAGTGGGTTTCAAGTGGGGGGGTCTGGGGGGGTCCGGACCAAAAACTCATTGGGGGATGCGTTCATGGGACAAAATAATGAGTTTACAAGGGGTTAAACTAACAATTCAATCCCTTGGGGTAGGGTACGCGAATAGGCCCAAAATGGGGGGGTATGTGGTGTTTTCCCCAATATACGCCTGCTTGGCTTTGATCTAACAACCTCTACGAGGTGATTTTCATTTTTGAGCTGCCCAGGCTGTGTCACTAAACAACTTACGCAATAGCAATTTTGGGGCTTTCGGAGGGCCCATGGCACGGGCTACATAGGCCTTGCGGCCACTATGTGGATCCCCATGGGTGCTGAACTACCCCTATTGTCACCAAATGATCACCCAAACCCATCCTAGGGGCAACGGAACGGTTCCATGAAAAATCGAATTTCCGAAAACTGTCACGTGCCACAAAACAGCCTATCAGGTGTGAAAACGGGAAAGTCTTCACTGGCAAGCGGCCAAAAAGGGGGGCGGGGCGACTGGGGGTACTTGGAGTTGGGACCCGGGACCCCCGCGATGGGTTAGGAGGTCCATATACAAGAAAAATGTTCTTCAGGACCAAGGTCCAAATACACACACAGCGGCCACAATACGCAAAGAAGTTTTGACCCCAACCCCCCAACCCCCACCCCTAAAAAAGGGGTACCTAGGTGCAGGTAGGTACGGAGGTCAAAATCCAAAAAAATCATTGGGGGGTCTTTTTTTGGTCCTAAAATGATGATTTTATGAAGGGTTGGACGTCTAAAACCATACATTGGGGTATACTACGTGAACGACCCCAAAAAAGGGGGGGTATACAACGCTCGCGCCTACGCTTGATCTAACAACCTCTCTTTGAGGTTATTTTGCATGGGCACACACCCAATGTCTTCCGGCCTGCCAAAAGTAATGAATTCTGCATGGGCACACACCCAATGCCTCCGGTTCTACCAAAAGCAACAAATTTTGCATGGGCACACAGCCAATGCATTCAGTTCTGCCAAAAGTAAAAAATCCTGCATGGGCACACACCCAATGCCTTCAATTCTGCCAAAAGCAATAAATTTTGCATGGGCACACACCCAATGCCTCCGGTTCTGCCCAAAGTTTGCGCTTTAGGAGAAGGCGGCGGACGACGTCGGCCTCCATGGCCATGTGCCTCTGCTGCATGTGCAGTGCGATTTCAGCTCCCTCCTCTATGCAGGGGGATTGTCTGACTGCCGTTTTCCTGGCTTTGCCCGTGGATGTGCAAGTAGGGGGGCGACAATTTTACACCAACAAGTGGAACCATTTTGTTGTGCACAAATTTGGCCTTGTGATACATACCTCACAATGATCCATGCGGTGTGCTGGTCACTTTGAGGTTGTCCCTGATCCGCTACCACACCCGTTGTGGGATTATTGTAGCACTGAACAGCTCTGAACCTTGATCCTGAGAGGTTATCTCGAGTACTGTGAACTGAGCAGGCTACGCCAGCTCATCTTAGTCTGAACCAAAAAAAAAAAGAGGGTGCTCGAGGTTGTCTCAGAACTCCAGAGATTGCATCAGTGAGTCGCTGGAGGTTGCTGGTGGTTGCACTGGAGGTCGCTCCGTGTCACTACAGATTGCTCCAGGTTGCTAGATTTGGATGTTGCGAGGGTTCCTAGAGGTTGCTGGAGGTTGCTTGCGGTTGCTGGAGTTGCTTGACTTTACTGACTGCACTGGAGGATACTGTAAGTTTGCCCAAATTCTAACCACCATTGATAACCCTCCGAAACTGTCGGTTGGCTCAGGACTTCCCACAAGCCGGAATGTAGGAGATGACTACACTTTTTCGTGCTTCAATTCTTGAGAACCCCAATGTTTGCTGCATTGAAGTTGTCCTGCTGGTAGCCAGCCGGTAGCAGTGTCCTAAATTCATTACCCATACGTGTTGGCAGAGGAGAATGTGGGCTCCAGAAGCGTGCATGTTCCTGCTTTCTCAGCGAATTTGGGGACTGTCCCCCCTTCGACCGGTGATAGCAAAAGCTATGTAGGCATCTGCCTCTCGAAAACTCAAACAGTGCGTACACCTGCCGGCAGGCTCTCTCAGCCTTTATGGCAAATTCGCGTTACGACAGTGTGTGTCATCTACCTGCCATCTACAACACACAGATAGACACTTTCTAAGTGTCTTTTGGGCTGCCATGTCAGACACAAGTGAGGATGGAGAGGTGGAAACCTTGCTGGACCATGGCCGATCCTACTCAAATGTAACGGCACTGGCCATGGGGTTGCAACTGTGCACGATGGAGCATTTGTGTGACCACCCCCAAAGCAGGCTTGTAAAGGTGATTCAGGAGCTGGTGACAAGTGACCTTGAGATGCAGCGCAAGGTCGAGTCGACGCTGGCGTCCATAGTGCTACGTGAGAATATGATCAAGCAGCTGGACAAAATGGAAAAGCTGGACACCGCCCATGCGGAGGAAGTATACACTTCTGGGTGGCTATCTGGGTACATTTCACATTTGCCAGTTACTACAAAGGACCAACTGGAAAAAGCTATGGTGTATTTGACAGAGCATAGGTGCGGTAGTGGGTACGGGGAATGGGAGTCTGAGTTTGGTGTGGGGTGAGTGATATGTATGGTGTGAGAGTGTAGTGCTAGTGTGTAGTGTGTGGTGTGTGGGTGGTGTATTATACTGCTGTGCCCTGCTTCACTTCAGGGTCAGTGTTTGTTGGAGAGCGTTTCCATTTGTGTGCACTGTGTACTGTGTGGTGCGCGGTGTGTGGTTTGTGCACACAGGTACGCCCTCAACCGTGACCTCAACCGAACCCTCGGACGCTTTCCGAGCCCCCTGCCCCTTGCCATGCTCTTGTTCGTGCTTGTGCCCTCCCGCCCACTCAGTGGAGGAGGCGTTACATGCCGCTTCGCAACCCTGCCCTCGGTAGAATGGGGGTCTGGTGCACCGCTCCACCCCTGGAACAGGAGTCCTGAACCTGCCCCTGCGTGAAAGGGGTAGTGGCGGTCGCAGGTGGTTCTCCTTGGCACTCGTGGCACTGGTGGTTGTGTGTGTGTTTGTGTGTGTGGGATTGTATTCCTGAGAAACAGGAAGGATGTACAGGCTGCTGTTGCGGACCTTTCTGCAAAGCAATGGAGACTGTCGTGCTTCGGCACCATGGGGGGGCAGGGTTTGCACTCATTGAGCCCTTGGCAGTCAACTCTGCCTCGAGCTTACGCTTGTGCGCCTCTGTGTTGAGCCCGCAGCGAGCATACCATGGATACTTGGGGGCCATCTTCGCGGGTGTTTTGAAGGGCTCCTGGTCGTTGTGTGTGGTTGCGGTTGTGGATGCGCTTGTGCTGAAGGTGCTGTCACCGTAAGGCTTGGCTGGGATGTTTTCCCCTTGGGCATGTGCGTGGCGTGTGGTGTGTGGTTTGTTGCGTGCTGTGTGATTTATACGGCACGGGGGGATTGCAGGCCCTCTGTGAGTGGCACGGATGCGTCAAATTCCACAACCAATTCCCTTCCAACTTCCGACTCCGACTCAAACTCTGACTCTGCCTCCAACTCAACCTTTGGCTTTGAGGATGGCTCCTCTGTACCTGTTTTGGGGGTTCCCACTGCTGGACATAGTAGTAGGACATGGATGAGGGCTGTGCGCCCTGAATCACAAACAGGGCCGCCGTTTGAGCCACAGGAATCCATGGGGGTCCGCACTGTGAGACCCACAAGTTGGGACTGAAGGGCAGGCACAGGGGCCACCACAAGCATTGTGGCCGCTGCTGCTCACAGCGGTGGCGGGGCAGAAATTAGTGGGCTCTATCTACCCTCGCCCTTCAAAGTCCGGCAGCGCCTGTGGCTGCAGCTGCAGTTGTGGCTGTGGCTGTGCTGCAATGGAAATGACGTCGGTGGAGTGGGACACTGTGTGTGCAGGCGACAACTGCCAGGGTGCACACCTCCAAAGGAATTGGTTGGTCTTGAGGGAGGGTGTACACCTGTGCTATGCCCCAGTGCTGTGGGTGAGTGGGTAGTTGTGGCTGTGGAAGAGCCACCGCAGTGCACCCCACGCAGGGTTGTGCTTCGTGTTCCGCCTACGGGGCGGGGGAGGGGATGGGTGGGTGGTATGAGGGCACAAAAAAGTTTGTATAACTGAAATGGGCTTCTCATTTTTGGCTGCTGATTCTGGGTGGGTCGGTGGTTTGGCCTGGGGGCAAGGCGTCTTTAGAATAATTAAACACCAAGGCGGGGGGGGGGGGGGGGGCTCCCCCAAACCCCCCCCCCTCTTCCCCAGACGAAAGTGACCACCGTGGGAAGAGATGATGCAGGAAACTTACAATCGGGAACAATAGGGAATTTTTGGTACACAACCCTTTGCCCCCCCCCCCCCCCCCGCTCAAAAGACGCCCCGCCGGGGGGGGTGGGTCCGCCAGATCACCCTCCCCCCCTGCCCCCGCCGGTGGATAAGCACATCCCTGACCCCACATCCGCGCAGCCCCTACGACGACCTGGAGATCCAGGCCATGTATCTGCAGTGGAAGTCCGACGTGGGCGCGGACGGCCGCGGGATGCCGAACGACCTGACGGACCGCCTGCTGTGCGACATGATCACGCAGCACTGCAACCTGCGGTGCCCCGACGACGCGGCGGTGCTGCAGCGGCTGCTGCTGAGCTCCTTCGACCGCCTGCAGGTCGGGCACATCAGTTTCCACGACTTCGTGATGGGGATGGGCTCCCTCCACCGGGGCATCCAGAAGACGAAGCGGTCCATGGCCTTTGGGGCCTTGGACCGGAAGAACAATGGGTACGTGACGAAGGAGGAGCTCATGCAGGTGTTCCGCGCCTCCGGCGTTCAGGGGGGTCTTTAAGGGACTAGATTTTTTTTTTTTTACGGACCGCCCTTAGGGACCCCCCCCCAAGGGACCATCAACCGCCAACCACCAACCGCCACCAACCGCCAACCGCCAACCGCCAGCGGCGACCAACCGCCAACCGCCAACCACTGCCAACCACCATCAACCGCCAATCCCCAACCACCAACCGCCGCCAACCACCACCAACCGCCACCAACCGCCACCTACCGCCAGTCGCCAACCGCCAACCGCCCACCGCCAACACATGGTGTGCCCGCAGGCTTTTTTGGGAAAACTGTGGAAAGGAACACTTTTTTTTCCCCCCGTTAAGGACCGCCCTGCCGGCGTTCCTTAGTCTTCGGACACCCACGGATACTTTCGATGTTCCCCGTTTCTCCATCCGGATACGGGGTACCTGGTCTTGTAAAGGAAACCAATGGGACGGTCTGGGCCCCCGGGAAAATGGGAAACTGGGCCTGGGGACAGTGGGTATCTCCTCCTGATTTTCGCCATTTTTCTGCCACTTGTAGAGGGTGTTCGTAAGACTTGTATTATGATCTTACGATGATCCCGCCTTTTGCCCCCATTTCTCCCCCGTTCTTGCATCTCCCCCATGTTTCCAAGGCTGCTGGGGACTTTCGGGTGCGGGTACCGAGGAGCATTGTTGTTGCGTACGTGGCGATGCCCCCCTTCCCTTGCCGTTTGAATTATTTGTGGGGGACCTCTGGACGGGCGGACATGCCCACTCGGTACAGTGAGCACGCGCGACTGTGTGTTCAGTGGCGCATGTGGTATACAATGTCCAAACCGAACCAACTAGATTTCATAGGACACGCGTACCATGCGGACATGCGTGCGTACCGAGTGCGGAGCGCTTCATGCCTCCACTAGGAGAGGGAAAGCGCTCCCGCGGTGTTCGTCACTGCACTTCTGCCATCACCCGGACCCACTCCCATTTCGACATCACTAGTTGTGCCGTTGCTCCTTTAAACCACCCCATTTGTGTCGGCATCTGTTGCCATGTCCTTGTCTCTGCCCATGCCCGCGTCCACGTCCATGCCTCCTCCGCCTCCCCTCCGTGCCCATGGGCGCCCATTAGGCGCCCATCGCCCATTAGGCGCCCATTATCTCCATGTCCGTGTGCATGGCCCTCTCCATTTCTACAAGGCAATGGACAGGGGCACGGACATGGACAAGAAATTGGGGCCATGCCCATGTCCCGGTCCATGTTGCTATCTATCTCACTGTCCTTGCCCATGCCCCCGTGCACACAGCTGTGTCCCTGTCCCATGTCCTTGTCCCCGTCCATGTCTCGGCCCGTGTCCAAGTACGTTTCCGTGTCCATGCCCATGTTTGTGCATGCGCCCACATCCATGTCCCTGCCCACGTCCGTGTCTCTTTCCGCAACGCGCCTTGCTCCCACTGCCTTCGGGAACGCCACCACCTGGAAACTCCTCCTGCACGTCGCCTGTGCAGCAGTACTGCACCCCTCCACGCCACAGGATTGGGCCCCAGCTCCCACTCCAACTCCCACTCCCACTCGTGAGCCCCCTGCTTATGTGCAAGCAACGCCCAGTCAGTGACCAGAGGAAAAGGAAAGGCAGGAGGGTAATCACGAGCTCTCCAGCCGCAGCCTAAAGGCACGAGCCTGACCCGAAACCTAACCTGCAACAGCAGTCTGCGCGATGTGTGCCGCGGCTCCGCCGCATGAGACATGAAGTGCTGTTGGAATGCCCGAGTGATTCTGGAGCGCGACGACCATCGTCGATCTATGGCCAAGCAACGCCCATGTCCAAGCAACACTGGGCGTAGGTTTTGTCAATTTTCGCACCGCGGATTGTGGCGGTGCATTTTTCAATTGGTCCTGCTGCGTGCTACGTGTGGTGTCTGATACCTGGGCTTTGAGACGCATGATGTTCATATTTTGTGTCAAGGAAGCTGATTGGGGGATGATGGCCTGGGTGGCATACGTTGCCCCTTGGTTTTGAGAACAGTACACCATGTCTTTCCGCTCGTACCATGTCACAGTGTACCGCATAAGCAACACCCTTGTCCAAGCCACACTGGGCGTTGGTTCCGTCAATTTCTGGTCGTTTACCGTTGCTTGGACAAGGTGCCGGGCGGTACAGCCGCGGGCTCAAACGTCCATTCCGAGGATATGTGCAGCATTCTTGGCTCGCTTGCCTGCGCGCACATGCATTCTCCGCAGGCCTTCCGGGTGTTGGCGCACGCGACCGTCGCTGCCCGACAGAGGGACGCCCTGGTGTGGCAGCAGGAGGCAGAGGAGAACGCCGCCCGCGTGGCTGTGCAACTGTTTGCGGAAACGGACGCGGACCAAGACGGCCTCATGAGTTTCCAGGAGTACACCGCAATGACGCAGCGCCACATGCAGCATCGCGCCCGACTGGACCATTTCGTGGCAGAATTCAACCGCAAGCCCCGGCGAGCTGTCGTAGATCTCAAGCTTCCGCCCGGGGAAGTCTCACCATCCCTGTTCTGCCCTTTTTCTTGCCTCTCTTCCGTGTCGCTGCCCCCTCTCCCGCCCTCATTTTTCCCCCCTTCACTGCCCCCTGCCCCCTTCCCTCCCTCCCTCCCTCCCTCCCTCCCTCCCTCCCTCCCTCCCTCCCTCCCTCCCTCCCTCCCTCCCTCCCTCCCTCCCTCCCTCCCTCCCTCCCTCCCTCCCTCCCTCCCTCCCTTCCTCCCACTTTGCCCGCCCACCTACACTAAGTCTGTCCTCCTACACACCACACACTCCCTCTCCCTTGGGCTGGAAACACGTGCGTGATCTTTGAGCAGGCATACCTTCTAGACCCATTTTTGAACCTTTTTTGGTTCCAAAGTGGCTCATTTTCAAGGCTTTCTGGGAATGTTGGGGCTCCACAGGCTCTGCATGGGCCGAACACACTCGCATGGGCGTGGCAAGTGCCCGCGCCACAATTTTGGAAGAAGCTCACTTTTGCCCCCCCCCCCCCCGATCCGGGACCCAAATTGGCCCCGGCTGGTTTGGGCCCTGTCTTTTGTTCGCGGGACCCAAGCGGGAACTTGGGTCTTGGGAACTATGGGGTCCAGGCGGCCATTCGGTCCACACTGAGGGTTGTGTGGGCCGGACTTGGGGCCATTTGGGGGGTGCTTCTCGCACATGGCCCGCCGGATTTGACCGTACCTGGGTTCCGCGTACCTGTCGGCTCGGCGTACTTATCGGCTCGGCGTACTTTCGGCCGGCCGAAGGTACGGCCGGGTTGTTAGTATATGGGGGTATTACTACAAGGGGGGGTGACGGATTAAACCGTACTTTCGGCCGGCCATTTTTTCGGCCAAAACAAGGGGGGGTGGACGGATTAAACCGTACTTTCGGCCGGCCGATCGGCCGGCCGAAAGTACGCCGAGCCGATAAGTACGCCGAACCCCAGGTACGGTTTAATCCGGTGAGCTCTCGCACATGGCGCGGCGGTGGCAGCTGTGAAAGGCCTCCTTGACACGAAGACAAGGTTAGGCAAGCGGGTTGCGGTCGATGACCTTCATTAGTCATTTCCACAGGTCTGAATAGCCCTTTTTTTTTGGCCAAAACGGCGCTTTTTGTTTGGTCCAATGGTACCCACTTTCCTGGACTGCCTGAGGGTCCCACGCATGGACGCGGGACTGAGGGACGCCGGTGGGCAATCGCTGTGCGGACCGGTGGACCCAAGTAAAATTGCACCATTCAGTCCAATCCCGTCCATCACCCCTTCTGTCCCTTCCGCCATCCCTTGCTCTCCACGCTCCCCCTCTTGCTCTTGCTCTTCCACGACATCTCCCTGCTGCCCTGCTTTCCTCCTCCTCCTCCTCCTCCCATGCTCGCTCACACTCCGCCCCCTCCGTAGGTGGCCAAGATACTGCTCTCCCCCGAACTGAGCTCGCAGGCCCTTGGGGAGTACCTGGGATCTCCCGCCGCAAAGGAGACGGGGGTCTTGGCGGCGTTCGTCCGGCAGTTTGCAATGCAGGGGCTGTCGCTGTATTGCGCATTGCAGACGTTCGTCGGTTCGTTCCGGCTGCCGGGCGAGGCCCAGTGCATTGACCGCATCATCGAGGCATTTGCCACGGCGTATTGGGCGCAGAACCCAGACTTTCCCTGCGTCGGAGGGCACGACACGCTGTACGTCCTCGCCTTCAGCCTCGTGATGCTCAGCACCGACCTGCACAACCCAAACGTCCACGAAAAAATGACACCGGAGCAGGTGGACCCGCCATTTGCATGTATTTTGCACATGGCACCCTCAGCACATTGCAGTACCTTGCGTTACCGGGGGACGGATTATACTGGGCAGAATTGCTGTGTCGCCTTAGCACACGTGTACCATGCCAAAGGGTTTGGTTACTGATAATTGGGTTCCCATGGAAGTGGCAGAAGTGCTGAAGTGGTCTTCCCTCATTTGTAGTGTTCCTGTGGCATTCAATGGGGGGAAAGTCCTCCAGGAAATAAAAGCGACGATTCACTGTTTCTCACGAGCAATTTTTGCCAAACCTGAATAATTTCGCTCATTTCTAAGAAATGGTACGGGGTTTGGCGCGCCAGAATCTGTAGGCTCGGATTTTTCTAGACACAGAATGCCCCCCCCCCCACTTTTCTTTTACTTTTTGAATCTGGGAAATCGGGGCTGGCTCTGCATGGCACGCCTAGCCAGCACCAAGGGAGGGGGAGAGCTGACCCAGACAAGCCAGGAAACAATCGGGGGGCGTCAACCACGGCGATCTCAAGGTAACATTCCGCCTTCGACAGAGGTATGCTGCGGTGCAGCACGTCAAACAATGAACTGAAGTTTGTGGCAATGACCATATGCCTGTGACACGGGGGTATATGAGAGCTCTGTATCCGTTGCTTTATGGCCCCCCAGTATGGGGACCTCAAGGCAACATGCGGTGCAGGGTGCAACACCCTACAGCCCGTGGCAGGACCCTGCAGCGGAGTGTGAAGAGGGGCAGGGCGCTGTGTAGGTTGCCGGGGGGGGGGGGGGACATGCAGGGGCTGTCAACGTTTGCCGTGGCGCTGAGGGCCCCTTCCATCCACGCCCTTTGACATGCAGATCGGCAGCATTGCTTGCTGTTGGAAACGTGGACCTGCTGCCCCCGTCCAGCCCCATTTCCCGTTCCAGCCCCTGCCCCCTTTTCCACCTCTCCCCACACTCCACCCACCCAATTCTTTACGTGAGGTGCTCTCCGAACCCGCTTGCAGTCCATGTTTCACGCACACGCACGCACACACACACACACACACACACACACACACACACACACACACACACACACACACACACACGCGCACACGCACACGCACACGCACATGCACACGCACATGCACACACACACACACACACCACAAGGAAAAGAAAAGGTACGCGCGCTGCATCTCTGGGCGTACCCAGTCATCAGACATGTCGTACTGCAACTCTTTCCAGTGGACGCAGTCATTCAGCAGGCCAACAAGGCCATGCGCCTGGTGTTAGGCATCCGCAACTGGGAGGTGCCGACTTCTCATTGACAGCACAGGGCATCTCTGCGGGATACGAACTGGGACCGGCTGGTGATTACGCTCTTTGGACCCATTCGCAGCCCTTTATCCAGCCTCTCAAATCCAGAGCCGACATGGCCTCTAAACCAGAATATTAGGAGCTGCAGTAGTGGGTTGGCTCAGAGGCCCCCTCCACGAAAATATACTCAGCCTGGCTCTCGGCATTCGTGTGGTTTCCCCTACCCCGGGTGTCATGGCGGAGAATTGTTGCATCTTCCATAGCATACTCAGCTTTCAAGAAGGCTATGCCACACTCCGGGACCACTGGTGTGGCCCTGCTTCAGCTGCCACTATGGAAGAGTGTTTTCTTTTCCAAGTATATAAAATCAAGACTGTGGGAACACCAATGGAGAACGTACAACTCCACAGGGCTCCACAGGGCTCATGTGGTCTGCCATATTTTCTTTGTGGTTAACTCGTTGGGTGCCGCTCTCAGCTCCTGTTACGGACCCCTGCACTGCAGTGCTGCAGCGTTGGTACTCAATACTCGGGCAGTGGACGTGCATTCGGGGGGGGAGGGGGGGTGCTGCCTCCCTCTACAGTAGAAGCCACGAAAGCAGCAGTAGCCCAATTCTTCAAAGTGCGCAGATCGAGAGTTGCAGGGCATTGTGGACGTTTTAGACATTGTTCCTGAAGACGTCTCATCGTGCATTACTTCCGCCTCCACGGAGGTGTTCCACGCTTTACAGCTCTTTATCTCTTTTGGGGCAAGCAAGGAATGGGCCGACGCCTCGGCGAGGACACGTTTGTCTATGCCCCTTGCTTCGATGCATTTATTCTAGAAAATAGGATTGGCGGAAGGGAGTGCAGTGGCAGTTTGACGTTGCGTCGGACTCCTCGCAAGAGATAACTGCCTTGCAAGAACAATTAGCAGTGAGCTCTTAGCTATGTTTGCATAAGAGTGGTCTCACCCTACCAGGGTATTTTGGTTCGGTCACAAGTTTCTGAGCTGGCGGCTCTTTCGGGTACCAAACCAGACAGGGCACGGACCCCCAGCCCGGTGTACTCCAAGGTGGCACGGTCTGTCACCCCCAGTCCAGCCTCCTCCATTTACTCCAGGGTAGTGAGGTCTCTCACACCAAGCCCAGCATCTTCCGTGTATTTTATGGTGGCACCCTCACTCACGCCTAGCCCCCAAGGGCCGTGGTACACTAGACCAACATGGCTGCCGGTGAAAGAGCACGCGATGTGCCATCCAGCGGAGTGGGATTTGCCAGAGGGCGGGCGGGCGGGCGGGAGACGGACCGGGTGAGGCAGCGAAAGAGGGCACGTCGGCTCTTCCACTCAGTTGGGAGCCAACTATCCGAATCATTGTTCAAGTAATCTGCGGCTTTGTCCCGTTTGTTCATTGTAGTGTTTCTGCGCTTGACCTAGTTTGCCGTAGCTTGCGGGGGGCGGAAGAGCGAGTCGCAGGGTCCTCCATGCTATGCTGCTCCTTGGCTCTACCCCGCATCCGAAGCTGTGAATCAGTGTGCTAGTCGCAGGCCTACCAGCGAGGTTCCTGGAACTTGGAACACATGGTTTCATTGATGAATTGGTAGGAAGTAGGAATGTTGAACCTCACAGTTTGAGCTTTGATTGAAAATTCGGCGTCATAGACACACAGACACACATGTTGAGTGCTGTTGGGGTGTCGTGTTTGTGTGTCGCAATGTTTTGTGAGGTGCAACCACAAGTGAAGTGGAGGATAAAGAAGCTCTCAATTCGGATTATGGAGTGCATTGCCTTATTTGCATTTGATCACCTTCTTCTCAATTTAAATGGTTTTGGGGGTATTTTCTCACATTGATCGTGGGTGTCAAAATAAAGTTCGTGGACACACTGATTTTAGTTGTAAAAACCTATTTACAAAACCATTTTACAGTAAACATACCCCCGACCCCTTGCCCTTAGAAGTCAAAAAACGAAATGCAGTCACACAGGTCAAGCCATGACGATCACAGCACAAACCCGCTCCAACTTAACCCCAATTCCACTCACAGCCCAAAGCACAATCCATATCACAGGCCACCAAGGTACGATCACTACCACATCCATATACTATGCCAGTCAGAAAACAGACCAGAACGGGGCAGGGATAGACCCACCAGGTCCCCACCTCCATGATGCATGAAGCATGATTAACCCTCCATGTGGCATGTTTACTCTTTTTTGTACGTGAACCAGTTCGAACAAAGTTCTGGGCTTGGGTCCCACCCCATAGTACTATACATGGGATACCATACAACTGTGGGCGGGTGAAGCATATGTCAAGCATCATGCATCCACTATGCCTTTCGCAGATGGATTCCTGGGCCAAAAATCAGACGAACTTTGATTTTGGATGCGAAAATGGTTTTGCAAACTGATTTATGGATCAAAGATCCATTGGCGAATGGGTTTCCCACCAAAAACAAGAACAGAGCCGGAAAACAGCCCCTAATCAATATGAACCTAAGACCGGCTTTGCAAAGTCACGATTCATGTTACACCTGGCCTCAGCCCCCCCGCCCCCCCCCCCCCCACTCTTGCCCTTTCCTGAAACACGCAGCACGGGCACAACGGCATCCCTGAACTCCTATGAAGTGTCATCATGTCCAACAGAGTACAGCGGAACATCAGACTAGAGCACAACCTCACAAGTTCCTCTCCCACTATGTCACTTTCTGCAGGCGGACTGCCACCTTGTATGTTTCCCACCCCACAACCCCTTCCTTCCCTCTCGGTGAAACTAACCAGCCACATCCGAAGGAGTACCGTGCCCAGCAGCCCGACCGGGGTGTGCCAGTAAAAGTGAAAAAGTGAATGCAGTCAATCATTGGTCGACGGACGTAATTGGATCACAGGCACCGATCAGAGCAGAGTCCACAGGCACAAGCAACCGGCAGCCACTGTACATACCAGCCAGCACAACCCTGCTGTACATAGGATAGTGGAGCACCCCTACCCAGAAGGGGACACGTATGCAATGTGCAATGAACTTTCGGACTAAGGGCTGGAATTGTCTATGGCGGGGACATTTAGTCGATCGATACCGACCATTGATCCCCCTTGCCCTTTCCCCCAGTGCGCCCGGGCTGTTGAGTGTGTGGTTCGTTGTCGCTGCTTCGGTCTCCATCATGCGTCTCGGTGCCTCAGTTCATGCGTAATAACTCCGGCATCGACAACGGGGCCGACGTCCCAGCGGCAACGCTGACGGAGCTGTACGAGGACGTCAAGGCCGCGCCCCTGCGGCTCAAGGGGTCGCGCAAGCTCGTGATCGTGCAGCTGGTGCAGGCGCTCGCAAGCAACACGCTGCCGGACACGATCTTTAGTCTGCACGACGACGCAGTGGCCGCGTTGGCGAACCAGGCGGTGCCCGGCCTCGAGAAGGAAAAGCGCGCGTGACTGCGAGCGGAGTCACGTGCGCCGGTTGTCTGACCGGGTGGGGGGGGGGGGGTCGCCCCCCGAGCACCGACCCCGAGAACTCCCAAGGCCCGCATGGACCGACCCCCCCCCCCTCCGTTGACACAACCAAAACACGTTCGGACCCACAGAGGGTCGGAATGAGCAGTGGCGAGAGGCCAATAGGCGCCGCCAAAGGCAAACAAACCGAACCCATCGGCCTCGTGCCAACCACCCCCCGCCCCGCCCCGCCCCCCGCCCCCGGGGGACAGCCCACGAAACACGCTGCAACAGGCAAAGGGCAGGGGCTTGGGCAAGAGGCCGTCGGGCCGTTGCACAGCGGCTGCTGGATCATGGGCGACGGGGCGGAACAGCGGACCGATTCGGGCGGTTACAAAACGGTTGGAGAGCGGTTGGGGATGGGGGGAGGCGGTTGGGGCGGCATGGGCCGTCAGTCCCAAAGGGAGTGTGTGCGGGGGGGGGGGGGGGGGGCTAATTGGGGTAAAGAGGGGGGGCAATGGGCCTCACACACACGGCACCGCGGCGAGACATGGGGTGGACGACCCGGACATGGAGGATGGTGGGCAGCACCAACCGTAAGAACGGCCCCCGCAGCGACCAGCACGGCCCCCGGTACGCCAACCACCGGGCCCCGCGACCACGCAAACTACACCAGCAGGAGCACCGGCCGCAGCGGCCGACAGAACGCAGCGACCCGACGCAACACGCGAAGGGAAGAACGGGTGACTGTCCGGGGCCCCGTACCCGCAACCCGACGGGATGTCACACAGTTGGGGGGGGGACAGGCGGGGGCTGGAAGCGCAGGCCTGCGGGGGGGGGGGGGCTGTGCCCCGCGCTCCGGGAGGTGCCCGCCACGGGGGTGGCAACAGGGCCGTGAACAGCCAACCGGGCACGGGGCAGTCCACGTTGTATGGAGATGTGAAATCCTCGTATGGGGGGGCAGGCGGGTGGGACAGGAGGGGGTGCGCGATGTGGGCACCCAGGAGCGCCACCAGACACGGGGAGGAGCGACACAGACACACAGAACGCGGGAGCCACACCAGGAGGGACAAGGGCGGGCACAGCAGACAAGGAGGAGGGGCACAGCGAGGCGGGAGAGGCAACTGGAACAGCGGGAACAGAGAACCAGAATGGAGCAGATGGCAGAGCGTGCGCATGGGAGGCAGCGACGATAAAGGGGATGGCTTGGCCAGCCAACCCCGTCGCTACCGGGTGCCAGGGCAACCCCTGCTCAACCGGCATCAGGTGGGGGGTGTCTCCCGCAGCCCAGATGGGCTGTTTGCGCAACAGGAGTGGGAGCCCATCAGGGGCAGACCAACCGTGAGGGGGAAAAGGGCATATGGTGGACGGCCCGGACAGCGCGTGGAGGAACAGGGCACCTGGGCCGCACAGAAACACAGCGAGGCAGGCGATGGACGGCCTGTGGACAGAGGTGTGTGGACAGCAAAAACAGTCAAACGACCCCGGCAACAACCAGCACATCCTCAATACGCCAACTATTGGGCGCCGCTGACACGCAAACGGCACACCATGCCACATTCAGCACAGTCCCAACACGTCAACTACTGGGCTCCGCGAACGCGGAAACGACACCAGCAAGAGCACTGGCCGCAGCGGCCGACAGAAAGTAGCGACCCGACGCAACATGCGAAGGGAAGAACGGGTGACCGTCCAGGGCCCCGTAAAGGAGCAACAACCAGACGGAATGTCACACAGGGGGGAGGGTGATCGGTCCTGCACGCGGCGTGTGCGCGCCTTCACAGCGCCGCCGATGCCGTGTGCGAGCGGCGCAGGAGCGAAGACGTCCCGAGTGCAGGCCATCGCTACCCCCCAGGGCCTCGCTGGGGGGGCGGGGTCCACGATTTGGGGCTGTTTTTTGGCTCGATGCAACCCCCTGCGTGTGCCGGCGCTTGAAGGAGAAGGGGGGGCTGCAGGGGAACCCCCGTGAAACCGGTTGGCCGTGGTTGGGGGGGCAGGAGGCGGCGGTTACAAAGCAGGTGCAGCCGCAGTTGGAGTCGGGAGGATACGGTACCGTCAGTGAAAGTCCCTGTTTGGGGGGGGGGGGGGAAGGGGTGGCACCTTCCGCCCTTCAGCCGTGGGCCTGCCCCCCCCCTGCGTGCTGTTTGATTTAGGGGGTGGGGGGGAGGGGGGTTGGCAAGGGGCAAGGGCACATGCACGGGAGGCGAAGGACTTGGTACGGAGCTGGTGGGGTGGGAGCAGGCGTGCCACTAGCGTCTGCCGGCTCAGACATGATCAGATGCAGCAGGGTCCTACTGAGTTACCTACAGACTGGACGGCGCACGTTCCTACTGAGTTCTGGTGGTGCAGGGGGGCGGGTATTACTTAGTGGTCTTTGATACGGGGCCGATCGCTACTGAGCACCAGTTGCCCTGCCAGACGCCCGTGGCGTGTCTCTCGGTGGGGGCAGTCCTACGCAGCAGTGCGCTGACCACAGAACACCCACCGGGGGGTGCCCGGGGGGGGTCGTGGGGCGGGGCGCAAGTGAAGTTGAATGCCGTTTGGATCCTGAATCTGCTGGCCAGCACGACCCGCCGCACGGAGAAACAGAAACTGTGGGCCAAAACCGCGGCTTGCACAGCTTCCCGGTGCGCACCGGTGGTCGCGCGCTATTTTGAGGAATACTCATCTCAGCGGGGGGGGGGGGGGGGCACAGGTGCCTGGCTTGACCTCAACCCCAGAGTTTTGCTTACCAACTCAGCATCTCTGGGGGGGGCGGGGGGGTCTGACTCGCTTCGCATACTCTGCACCTGCTTTCCTACTGCAGCGAAAGGCGCCTATGACATGTCACTGAAGAGCTTTTCTCTTTGACTTTTGCTTTGCACTCCTGCTTTGTGCCTGACGGTACCGGTCGTGCACACGCATCCGTATCCCACAGCGGGGCCTGACACCACCACCACCACCCCCCCTCGGACCCCCCTCGGACCCCCCCCCCCCCTTAAGTGATTGGGCAAATTTTTCTTCGGCCAATCAAAAATTTTCTCTGGCGCTTCCGGCGCAAGTCAATTTAGACCAAAACATTTCTTCGGCGCCTTTGGCCTCTAACAAGTCAGGGTCTCCTGTGGGCTCCCCCCCCAACAGCCCCCCCTCCCCCCCTCTGAAGGAGAACTCTGCCCAACCCTCCGGGATGAGCCGCTGGGTCGGCGAAGTTGAGGTTGACCTCTACGCCACTCTCCATCCGCGACACCCATCGCCGCGCGCTCCACGGCGCCATTGCCATGGGCACGGCAGGAGTGAGGGCGCCGGGGATCGGGGGATGAAGCGTCGGGGCCCGGAGAACAGACCCGGGGAGGACTTGTGGGTGTACCCCATCCCCCGCGGCAATGGCCTGGTACGGAGGGCGTACCGGGCGTGGGCACATGCGCATGCGCGCCGCGTTTTGGGGTTACCCGACCGTACGCTTGGTGCCGAACGCTGTTCGGAAGGGGGGGGGGGGGGTGCTCCATCGAGGGGCTGGGGTCCCGTGGAGCGCACCGCAGCGCCGCCGGCCGTTCGTGTGGTGTGCCGCGCAGGACTTGGGGAGGGGGCGGGCTCAGAGCACTGCACGTCGCCGCAGCGCGCACTCTGGCGGAGGTACGGCACCACTCGACGGTGGCCTGTGCCGGCGCCCAATGCCCTGGATCCCGCTTTTGGCGGGAGGAGCTGAGGCACCCCCCCCCCCCCATTGAATAGTGGCTGACCGCAGTGCGGGGCCTGCTCTGGTCGGTCGTGGTCCTGTGCGCCCACCGGGAGTGGGGGGGGGGGGGAGGAGGGGTCCGGGGCGGAGTATGCGTCCCACTGCGCACCAATGCACACGTGGAGGGGGGGGGTGCATGACAAAGACGGGGACGTCCCCGGGGGCGGCTGTTTGGAGTGCCACAGTCGAGCTTTGCATGAACCGCATCGGGCGAGCACTCGGGGGGCGGGGGGGGGGGGGGGCGTTAGGACTGGGACAAGGAATGCCCTCGCAGATGAGTGCCACGCATTTGGGGGTGCAGCGTCCGGAGTGCGCGCAGGACATGGCACTCTGTTGCCTTGACCCCGATCATCAGAGGACGTCCAGCGAAGTGAGGGGTCATGCACCGCGTGCACATGCCACGGGCATCTTCGCCGGCCATTCTCCCGGCAAAGCCCCATCACTGTGGGGGACGGCACCAGACTTGCCACTAGCGTCTGCCAGCCCAGTCATAATCAGATGGAGCAGGATCCTACTGAGCCACAGACGGGACGCCGCACGTTCCTATTGAGTTCTGGTGGTGCAGGGGGGCGGGTATTACTGAGTGGTGTTTGATACGGGGCCGATCGCTACTGAGGTCCCGTTGCCACGGGCATCCTCGTCTTGTTTGGGGGGGGTGGTCTCCCCCAGGGAAGTATTGGAATGGCCGTACACGTAGGAGGGGGGGTAACCCCCCCCCCCCCCCTGGACTCCCCCCACCCCCCTCCACACCAAAGTGACCATCGCGGGGGAAAACGAAATTGAAAATCTTGTTGGACCATTGTTGGTACACAAACTTTTGGGTCCCAGACCCTACCCTTGAGTGCCACGCTGTGCGCCTGCCAAGCGGACATGTCTCATTTTGGTCTGAAAACGGTGGTTGCCCCAGCCCCCCTCCCCTGCGAGAACAGCGGCCTCGTCAGAACAACCCGAGCCGTTGTTTGCGCGACTTTTGGAGGGCAGGGCGCCCCCCCCCCCCCCCCGCGCGAGGCTCGGCGCAGCAGACAGGCCCCAATGATGGCCACGGAAGGGCCAGCAGCGAAGAGACCTGGGCCCTTGGCACAGGTCCGTCTCTCGCGCCGTGTACACTGAGGGGAAGGCGTAGGGAGGGGGCCCGCGGGCCCGCCTCTACGCTATCCCCCCGGGGCATCCGCCATTTGGTGATCGGGGGGGGGGGGCGGGGCTCCATCTCAACTCGCTCTTTCGGGGGGGGGGGGGGTCACTGTTCCGTTCTGTTGATTGTGAACTCAGTAGTTAATAGACAGTAGGATCCGGTGATTGCTGCATGGCGGTGGCCCTGTGCGTGCCGCTGCGCTTTGCAACTTCACTGGCCAACCCACTGAGTGGCTGACTTGCTATCAATGCGGGCAGGGGTTTGCCATGAGATGGGAGGGGCCAAGGGGTGGCCTGGCATGAACTGGGGTCGGGGTTTGGCGGCGCACGCGTGGCGGTGCAGGACATGAATGGGCTGACCTGTTTCCGCCAGCTTTTGGGACCGTGGATTTTGGTGGGTTCCTTTTCCGGTCGTCTGTGAGGGTGCCGCCCGCGCGGTGCACACAGTGCTCCAGGGCATGTGCGTTTGGCTGCATCCGTGAACCCTTGTGCCCCGCAAGTCACCACGTTGCTCCGTTTTGAAGTCTTGGGGCTATGCTCTGCAGCAGGGCGTAAAACCCAGGGTATTTCAAGGATGCAGTGTGTGCGGTGCGTGTGGTGCGCGGGGTCCCCCCCCAATTGACCATGGTGCAAAACGTGTATCGAAGGGTGAGATGTCAAAAATGTAAGTGTGAGGCAGGAGACATGCAACAATGCGCCATGGGCAAGAGGAAGCAGGCAGTGCGGGGCAACACACAAAATGGCACTTCTTGGTTCGACTTCTCTGATTTTGAGATTGATGTAGTCCAAGCCACAATGCCCAAACAATCCCCCCCCCCCATTAGATCTCTCTTGATCCCTCTGTGAAGATCAAGTTGATCCTGTGATTTGGGGATGGCATTTCGGGGATGCCGATGACTTGTTTTGCCACTCTTTGCCCCTTCCTTCACTGTGTAACTTTGATGCCCCTCTGCGGACGGGGCTGCCTGGGCCTCAACGATGCATTGCTTTGCTGCGTGTGACTCAGATTCTCAGAATGCGCGCAGGCAACGCCCCTGTCAGAACAACAGGAGGCGTTGCTTCCGTCATTTCCAGTGCTTTAACTGTTGTTCTTGGGAGGGGGGTGTTGTGTGGGCCATATGCACGGCTTTCATTCTGCCCTTTTGCCCCCCCCCCCCCCCTGGCCCCCTTTCTGTTGCTCCTGTGTACAAGGGTTCCCATGGTACATGTGTTGCCTTCTCGCCAAATGTGCAGTGGAGTGTGCTCCCCACTCCAAAAATCCGGGGTAGGGGGCCAATGCTGGTCCCGATCCCCACAAAAGGAGGTCTGCGGCATGAAATGCATTCCTCTTTGAATCTCTTCCTCAGCGTCATGCCTGAATTTTGAAACAGGTTATTTAACCTAACCTAACCTTGCATTGTACTGGAAACAGGTTCATGGTTCCGTGCGCTTTCACAGTCACCGGTCATTCTGAACATTCATGCTTTCTTTTGCTGAGTCAGAAGTGGTAAAATAAGCGCCCTGGTACATATGGTGCATTCTGCACCATGCTGATCGATGTCTTGTTTCTGACCATTGAAGGTCGCACTCAGCTAACATTTCCTGACCATTCGAAACACAATTTTTTCCGTCTGGGTTTCTGTGATATCTATGAAGTGCTGATATTGGCGCTTTGCACATGAACCCCTTGCTCAGCCTCCCCTAAGCTATCAGCCACCTGCTGGCATTGCATTTATTGGGTACCTTGAGCCGGCTAAGCAAAGGTGAGTGAGGTGTTCACGAGTAGTTGTGTCCAATCTATTCCTACTCCAGCCCTCACATGTTCATAAG
The DNA here is from genome assembly GCA_964036045.1 of Eutreptiella sp. 'Long Island Sound 2002'. Taxonomy (NCBI): domain Eukaryota; phylum Euglenozoa; class Euglenophyceae; order Eutreptiales; family Eutreptiaceae; genus Eutreptiella; species Eutreptiella sp. 'Long Island Sound 2002'. The sequence continues at coordinate 4,641,349 of OZ038396.1, read as the reverse complement.
ATGAGTGCACGTCGTGTGCCAATCAATTTCAATAACAAGCCAATATATCCATTAGGTTTCCCTTTACACCACCATGCACAATACAGCAACAGCACGTTCGTACATTCCAGCAGAGTTCTGGAATGTCTGCCCTGGGCGATGAATTCAGCAGGGCTGCCAAACACCCAATGTGTCCTGTAGACCATTAAAGGCTCTGCAGAGTAGTATCCATGGACCGCAGACCTTGTCACACACGCCCAATGATGCTTGTTGGCACAAACAAATCTATTTGCTGTTGTGTGCTCACCTGCAGAACTGCAAATTCTTGTTATTCGTAAAGACAGCATGGGATCTGAACTTCCAACCCCTGTTTACGCCAGTAAACTTTAGTTTAAGCCACTTGTGCCTTGTCCTCTGTAGACTAACTGAGTTTTTCCCGGGCCGTGCTACGCCGAACCGGGACCTGCATTGTGCGACAGATGCTCTTGAGTGCAGTGCCTGCATGGGAGGCAGGGTTAAACAACTCAGCAGCAAGGGCTCAAAGCATGTTGCCAGCACATGCACCACTTTTTTTGTCCAAATTCCGCTTTCTCCAAGTGACACTGGCATTGGTTCCATCAAATATTGAGCAGTAGCATCCGTGGCTCTTTGGGGACAGAAATGGGTCTTTTGCTGTTTGTTGTGGTTTGTTTGTGGCTTGTTTCCTGACTGCAGGCATGTTGTGTCCGTTGCATTTGGTTCCCTGGGCCTTTGTGCACAATGTATGGGGTTCTCCTGCATGAGAGCTGCCACCAAAGACTGGGGCACCTGTCAACAGGAGGACCCAAGCCTAGAACATTTTTCAAATTATGGTACACATACAAAACAAGGAGGGTTTGCCCTCACTGTTCTTGCCCAAGACAACCATGTGTGCAGGGCAAGTTGCATCACAGAAAGTGGCCTTCTGCTTTCATCCGCTTTCATGTTTTAACATCCGTCGTGTTGTTTGACAAATGGGTTGGGGAAGGGGTCGAGAGCGTGGAGTGGGGGGGTTAAGGGTGAAGTGCTTCTTAAGTGCATAGGTCTCCCCGTGAAGGGGAACCTTTTACAATCTTTTTACCGCAGCAGCCCACCTTTGTCATCAAGGCGGCACCCCAACAGACATTTGCTCCAGATTTGTGCTGCCATCGTGTCGTCCTTTCCTACCTCCCAAAACGTCGTTTTGAATACCGGATGAAACTGTGCACATGGCCTCTGGCCAATGTGGCTAAGTACCCTCGTTACAAAACTCAGGCATTACCTATGATCTTTTCAAATGATCTCCCTGCATAGGCCCCCCCCCCAGCGAAGGGAGACCCCTGTTCCCCCAGCATATGAAATTTTGCACGTGGGCTCTAGCTAGGGTGGCTGAGTACCCTTTTTCGCAAAGGTCACCCGTTGCCTCTGATCCTCTCACATGAACTCTCTGCATGGGTCGCCCCCCACCAAGAAGAACCTCTGTTGTGAACCACAAGATCTTCGTAATGCGCCCAAACCCTTCCACTTTCGTGGCATCTTTGCAAATGGTACCTCTTCACCGCAGGCAACATGCAACAAGGAAAGGGGGCCACTGTGCTATTGTGTGCAGCAGTGGGGTGCATACCCACTCTCGACTGAAACCCACGTTCCTTGACTATATGAAGTTGTGCATATGGGCGTTGGGCTTCCACTACTTTGGTGACATGTTGGCACATCCGACCTAGGAATAAACGGCACGTGATGACTTCGTGGGGACGGTTGCCGCTGATTTGGCGTGATACCAATACCTGCCATTGAACACTTTTAAGCGGGTGCAGCTGCTGACACTGTCCTGATCCCACGGTGGACGCACCGCACTTTGATTCTCCCCAACGACTCCATGTTCAAAGCCATGGACTCCATGTGTTTGGGGTTTGTGCTTATGGCAGAGTGCATGGAACTCAATAAGGTCATGCAACGTCCTCCATGTCATTTCTCCTCACCGCCTGGGCACAATGGGGTTGCACCAACTGTTCTGGGCCCACAGTGTAGGTTTCATCACAATGGTACAGAACACGTTACGCTCACGTCTGGGATCCAATGGCTGCGACCTCAGCAAAAAATTACCCTCCCGAGCGGTGCCTATCTGCAACTACCTGGCTATACTCACTCAGCTGGGTGCTCGCACCGCACTTCACATAGCACTTCGGCCGCGGCCGGCCGAGGGGTGCAACCTCATTGACAGCGAAAGCTTCGATGACAGTGTCCTCCTGTCAACACGCAAAGAAGAGCCGGACGATGCCCTCCACGCGCACCACTACATTGCCCCACACCGGTGCCACGAAGGCCCCTTGGCGCGCACGGTGCTCGCGGGATACCGCCATGTCACCACTGCGGCCATACCGTGCTACTCGAACTAACAACTGCCAACCGGAACGTCCCTATACTCCGACGGCAGCTGTCAAACAGTTGAGATTGCGGGCTCGGAATACCAGGCTCCGGGCGGAGCAGTGACAAAAGGGCCTCTTCGCATCCTCGCCCGGGTGGCGGGCCCACAACAGTCATACAGGGCTATCACATCCGACCATGACACCCAAGAAATCGACAACATGGCCGTCACAAATCGCGCTCACCGCCGACCCACGCACCAATGTTCCAGCGCCGACATCTGCCACAAAGTGTGCGACCAGGTGCAACACAAACGCGTCGCCGCGGAGTGGATCGCCAGCCACCGCCTTGTGACGGAGGCTCGCACCGCGCAAAAACACGAACCAATTCGCCGTAATGGAGAAGTAGACCTGCTCACCAAGATGGCCACGCGCCTACCCGTGCCGGATTACGATCCCCGTCGCTCCAAAGATATTGCGATGTGCAGCGAGCCCGCCCCCACACCAGCACAGATCCTCCAGCGTAGGCGTGTTGTCATTTTCGACGGTGCACACTGGGTATCCTCGCTGTAAGTGCGCGGGGACCGACACATTCTCTGCGTTAAATGGTTGTAGTGCCAGATACAATGGGATGGGACGGGCGCGTTGTGGGACCATACCACCCCCAAATGCCCCCTGTGTCCCCTCCATCACGGTAGCATTGTCAAGGAACGCTTCCTACACTGCATGCGGTGGAAAGTCGCGTTTCGCAATATATGGCTTAGCACCTGCGGACCGTGGCAAGATGCGCTAATTGAATGGTGGAGCAGGGCGTTGGCGGCGGACCTACACCATGTTTTCTGCCTTCGCGTACCACAGTCCCTCTTGGACCACATGCCCCGACCACTGCGGGTAGACGTGAGGGAGCATGGAGCCTAGCACCAGTACCACGCCTTACATGCGGCCAACTCACCATGCCCCCCTGCGACCCAGAGCTGCCTCCCACGCCGTCCACACCGGCAACATGGTACACGAAGCTGCGCCCACGAGCGGTACGGCCTAACCACACGGACTCTGTCCTCCGCAATCAAGTAGGGCATACAAGGCCCCAGGCGAGAACATCGCGGCGGGATGGCTGCAGTCGTACCACACTAGGTCGTGGGCAGCAAAATATGTCCACCAATGTCTCTATTCCACCGCCGCGGACCCAGGAGCGCAACAAGTAGCCTCGGCAATGCACTACCTGGCTTAGTGTTGGTTTCTGCATCAACGTGCCATTCCTGGAGTCTTGCTACTGGATTCATATTGTGATGTGCTAGATGACTTGGTGTGGCAATCACGGCACTGTCACTCCGCCCCCCATTTTTGATCGGAAAATTTTTGGTTGGAAAATTTTTGATTGGAAAAATTTTTGATTGGAAAATTTTTGATTAGAAAAAAAAATTTTGATTGGGAAATTTTTTGATTGGAAAATTTTGTGATTGGAAATTTTTTGATTGCAAAATTTTTGATTGGAAAACTTTTTTGATTGGAAGCTCGTACATTTGCTTTGCGGCCCAAATGCACAGAAACACGCACGGCATTTCTTTATACGGCAAACGCGTGTAAAAAGAGCAGTCCATTTTTTTTTATAATTACACGACTTACTGCAAAAAAAAATTACAAGTCTTTACCGCAAAAAAAAATTGCACTACATACGATTTTTTGTACACGACTTACAATTTTAACCGTGCCAGAGAGCTCCATGACAGGCCGAAAGCAAAAGCCCAATTGCCTGTTGTGTGGATAATGCCCAACTTCCTTTACCTTTCGTCAAGGAGATCAGTCCATGAGTCCAAGTCTTGTGATTGTGTGCTTGCTGGGGTGATATTGTTGGCCGAGCCTCAAGCAAGTTGGACCTTGGACCAAGCAGAGGCCTGTTTCCGTTACCGCTTTAGTGGTTGCAGGGGCCCAAAAAAGCAACTTTGTGGTCGTGCACCATCAATCATGCTGCTGACTGTGCACCACCAAAGATCAGTGCGGAGGTAAGGGGAGGGTGGCCATTCTCTTATTGTTGTCAGCCCAAGAAAGCTTGACCAGCCCATTCTGACAACTGCAGTGTGGAGGCCGAACCCTAGCACCTTGGGGATTGAGGGGATGGGCAGTGTAAACAAATCTGGAGGCCCAGGATGGGAAAAGGTTTTAGGATCTTCAGGTCCACGCCTAACATGTAGCCCGTTGCGCTCACAACGACTTGCGCCATATCACGTTCTATCTACACACTATGCAAATCCAACAACCTGTATGGCGCACCCTAGTGGCGGTTCGAGCGCCCTGGTGGCGGTTCGCGCGCCTAGGCTGCGGTTTGCGCGCCCTAGTGGCGGTACGCGCGCCCTGGTGGCGGTTTGCGCGCCCGGGGTGGCGGTTTGCGCGCCCACGTGGCGGTTCGCGCACCCAGGTGGCGGTTTGCGCGCCCGAGACATGGGGAAATCCTTTCACACATTTTGTATGATGGCCCTGTGCTTTGCACCTGACATGGTGTGCAGGCTGTGCAAACATGCAGGTTTGGGAGGGGTCGAATGCTATTGATTTCTGAGCCCTGCACCACATGGCTCATGTCTATGTGAGGTAGGTCCCATGAACAGATTTTTAATGTTGCGGATCAATCCGCTAAAAATTCAATGAGGCGTCTCGCTCCCCATCCTTAACGCACTTAAATAGGTAATATTCGTGCCCTTATGTGTGGTTCACCTCAAGCGCTGTGCCCTCTTTGAGCTGTTGTCTACACATTGTGTGAAGGTGACGGATCAACGGAAGGTGAGCAACAACAGTCAAATGAGTAAATATCTTCCATCAACCACCGGAGTTGCCCTCACTTTCCATTCGTGTCCTTTTCGGCGACAGGATAGAATCTAACACTATTAGCACCCGTTGGGAAGCGTTTTCAGTCGATCGGCCCGCTTTACAGAAACAGAAAACACGCGCACGCGGCAAGGAACACTAGAAAGGCGCACCCACGAGACAGGCCTCGACTTTCCCAATTGTGCCAATAAGAGAATCCACAGCAGCCCATTGACAAATGAATGCAAACGAATGCAGAATTGCATAAATAGGACCCAAATATGTGATCGGATTCAAATTCTAGGATTGAAATCTGGGATCACAATCAGTTGCTAAGAGCAACCCAATGATGGATACCTGAAATAGCACACAAGCAGCGACGTGAGTGTGCTTGTGAGAAATGGACAATAGACGTAGAATCTCGCATGGCGATGTCGTGAGCTTTACACCCCCCTCCCTGACTCAGACATCCCCGATGCTCTGACACAACCAAAGGCAAAATACCAGGGTGAGAGCCATGAAAAAGCGCACAAACAAGCATCACAGGGTGGGTGGGCGGGTGTAAAATCCGCACGGGTGCAACCACTGCATAAACACCCCCTTCCGTAGCCCGAACACCCTGCAGCACAATTTCTGCTGGTTTTTAGGCGATAAACTACCTATGCAAAGCCCCCACACGTGCCATTGACACCCCGGGCAACAATCCAGGTTGCAGCGAACACATAGGATTTTATGCGGTACGAAAATCCCAAAACCTACGCCATGAAATAATAACACTTTGAAGCAGTTAGCAGCAAAAATTATAGCTTTCCTCTCATCCGCAACTGATTTCTGAAACATTTTTTGGCACAAAACCATTGTTGAGGATATAAGACGGCGTATAAAGTGCGCATTTGGCCAATTCAGACCACGGGAAACGTTCACAAGCAAATTCTGGATCATTGGTGTCCTGGTGTTGTTGCCTCATTTTTGATGAAAAATGGCACATTTCGGTGCATTCGGATGTCGGGGTCTTTTCCGGGGAGGTCAGTAAGGGGGTTTTTTGGTATTCACCAAGAATTCGGCAGTATGCCCTGATGTTGCATGATGGCCATGATGGTCAGCTTCTATATCTCCATCCATGACTATTTTTTGTTGCACCCTGGGCAGTCCCGTGTGTTCCTGCATCACGAAGACAATCAGCCTTTTTGCGCGCTGAGTTTTAAATGCGTCACATGAAATGAACAACACAACACAGAACTCAGGCCTCATTTCATTCCTCATCTCCCTTGATACAGCTACACCCACATCCGTACATCGCTTACTCTTTCCAACACATGCAGACTTGCGAAAACGGTGGTGTAAACCTCCACAGTTACGAACCTTGGGCAATTCCTTACCATAAACGCTGGATTTCGGCTCAAATGTGGCCATACCCTTCCCATCCGTCCCCATACAAACACACTGCAGAAAATCGTCAACAGCATTTTCATTAGCATGTGCATCCAAATGCCAAATGCACCACTGTGCAAACGTCCAGAAAGAAATTGCATTCCAACTGCTTGGTGCAGAGCATGTGGGGTCTTGTTGCGCCCAAAAACACATTGCAAGACCCCAAACCTCGTTGTGGTCCCTACCTCACAAAAATGCTTCTGCCACCTTGCCGAGGAAACAGCTGTAAAGCGAGTCAGTGACATGTGAAATGCACCCATAGCATAAGGGAAACCTCCCCGCATGTTGAAGGTATCGCAGATTAGCAGCGCTATGCAATGTAGATGTGTATGCTTTTGAAAAAAAACATTCCATGCAGAACACATCATGTCAGGAGCCACCAACTGCAGTGCAATGTTTGGCAGACCCCAAAGATCATTTTTAGTGGTCAAGTAGGTTGAGCACACAGATGTTCTGCTTCCCACTGTTCTACAACCTACCCCTGGGCAGAAATCAGCCAGGAACACCAACCCAAGTGCCTGACTGAGGCTTACGCTCACCTGAATGTCACCCCAGCTTTAACCCTCGTACTGTCAAAAATCTGGACAAACAATCTTCACCTGGCTGCTGTAAATTAAAGACACACGAAACCATAACTGCAACTTGGAACTGAGACCTGGACAACCACTTGGTGGATCAATGCTGGCCATATACAGCCGTTTGCTGTGGGCTCCAGTGCTGTGCTTGAATCATAGGATGTACTTTGCTTTGCCATGGAAGGATGGGGGGTCATTTAAACCCGCACCCAGCCAGTTGCCACTTCATTCCACCACCAGCGTGTTGCATGTCATTCAATTCTGCTCAACTTCATTAGTTTCATCATGCACAAAACCATCAGAATCCTCATTTTGCTCCTCATATATGAGGTTGCAGCAGTGTGCTAGCATAGACTTCTCGAGGTTGTGTTTGGGAATACTGGTGACAATCACGCCATCAACACCATCATTTTCCAAAAGCAGGTATGTTGTATCAGACACAATTGTGCACATTAGCAAAGGAACCTGGAGGCTGGTTGCGGAACACTGCAACTGCCCAGAAAATTGCATGGGGCATTGATTGATTGAAAATGGGACAGCCATTTTAAAGCAAATGTGGTGAACACAGATTGCCTGACAAAAGGGACAGCCACGTGCCCTGAAAATACCAGAAACCCAGGGAACAACTAGAACCACATGAAGGCTGCGATCATCAGAAAGATCCAAATACTTCTGGCAGCACTGCCCAACCATGGGTCACTGCATCACAGCATTGGTTTGCAGGACGTGCCTTTTGTTGTGGCACCACTTGCTGCATGTTGTGGCAGGATTTGCTGCAAATTGTTGCAGGAGTTGCCCTGTGTTCGCAAGAAGGAGAGAACCCTGGGAAGCCATGAATACCCCACACTTATCTGACCCAGTACATGCTCGAAAAGGAAACGGAAAAACCCCCCTGGCTGTCCAGTAAACTGTGCGTTGATGTATGAGTATGACGCTCCAAGAAAGGCCGAGGGGACTGCGAACCTCAGGTACCACCCACTGTCGGCGAGGCCTTTGGAGCCATCAGTTCTGCGCCAAACAAAGACATGCCCCCCCAACCCAAAGACAGTTACACAGCACCTGCCTGCTAAGGCAACGGCCCCCAGGGACGTTCCTTGGTGAAAAAACAAAAGAAGTGCACGAGCTCTAAGAGCCCATGCAGAACAACTTGATGAGAAGCACGAAGGAAATGACTATATGCCGGGGAAAAGGTGCAGCAGCATGACAGATAGGGGGTCCTTAAGAGCGATATGGAAAAGCAAAACTGCCTTGGATATTTTTGTTCCCCAGACTGGCCGTAGCCAAATTTTTGCACCGCGTGCCCATTGCAGTGAAAGCCCCCCATGCCACCTCAACCCTTAACCCCAACCCTCACCCAGACCTCACGAGCCCTCACTCATACTGTCCATACTGTCACAGTACATGATGCAGGGTGAATGCAGGAGTGTGATTGCTGTAGGAGTTGGGTGAAACACCAACTCTTTTGTCCATCTCAAATCTTCACTCAATTTTTGGGAGTCCTGATGAAGGCTGCTGACTGTTGCGTCGCTTCTTCTCATATCTACCCAAATGGGAAGCGGGTGAAAATGGGAACAAATAGGTGAAAATGGGTGAAAATGGATAATAACTCAAATATGTTATATCCCGAATGCATCAGAAGCTGAAAACCCCCAATTTCGAAACAAACAAAAAGGGCAAAAGGGCAAAAGGGCTGGAACTAGGGTTCGGGTAGTTATCGACATGCAAAACTTTGCACTGCGTGCGCACTGCATGCGGTGCATTCCATGTCAACCGACGGCGGCTGGCGGTACACCCGACAGTGCACAAGGTGCCCGCGGGGGGGGGGGGGGGGTCCTTGGGAACGGAAAGAAAGGCCTCCAAAACGGACCCCGTGATCAATGTCAGAGTGCTGAAGCCGTGGAAAATGACGTGCGTACCAGAGCACAGGGGGCAGACAACGTCGTACAGTCATGGTTCAGAGGGCGTGATGCCCCCACTCTGGACCGCTGCAGCCCCGTGTGAAGGGCCCGAGCACAACCTGCCCCTATTTCGTCGTCAATGTCAGGTCAGGCTCGGGCTGCCGCAGGCCATTCAGCTGTGCCAAATGTCCTGATAGCGAAAGACCCGCTCACAGTACACACAAGCGAACGTGTTGTTCTCATCGTCCACCCGCACAAAGCACGGGTTGACGTTCTCAAAGTGCTTCGGGTTCGAGATGCAGACCTCGTTCTTGCAGCCGATGTCCTTGAAGTTGTAGATCTTCGGGGGCATGTGGAGCCGGTACTTGACGATCACCATGTTGTCCTCCACGATGTTCAGCGTGCACTCTGGGGCGATGGCCGCCAGACGCCGGAGCTCCGTGTGGGACAGGTCCGGGTGGTTCGGGAGCGAGATGATGCCCTTGTATGACCCAGGCTCCCGCGACGTGGACTCGTACACCCCATGGGATGAGATAACGTTCAGCCCGATCAGCTTCCGGACTTTGGAGATCGTCTCCCAGATGTCCCTGCGCAGAAAGGGCACGTCGAAAGACCGTCAGCCACTGGGGCGGGAGGGGGGGGGAAGGTTTGCAAGGGGGGAGGGCTGTTTGAGCCCCATTTCCAGCCCCCAGCCCCCGCTTCAGGGCTCGAACGTCAGGGCCCAAAAGGGTCTGAGAGGGGCTCGGGAGGGGGGTCCAGGGGTATCCCACCCCCCAAACACACCTCAAAACGGACCGCACGACATGTGGATCATTTTGAGGCGCGTAGAGGGCGTTTCTGCACAGCGCGGGCACAGCGGTGCACAGTGCTCCCTATTATTATTGGGATTTTTTGCAAAACTTTCCGTCCGGGCCACTCTGTGGCCCGGTTTCCGAACCATCTTCAAGTCAACGGACTGTCTTTATACAAAGGCTCTGACGTTTGAGCCCCCTTTCCAGGACCCCCCCCCCTTCCTTCTGGGGGCCAGCCACCCCTCCCCCCCCCCCCAGGGATGCATTGGAAGGGGGGAGGCACCCCCCTTCAAGGGCGCCCAGCCTATGCCCAGCCACTGTCTCCCTGACGGCAAGTGCCAGCCCAGCTTCAACGGCATTTGTAACCGACAGCAGCCGCCCCCAACCGCTTTGGCAACCTCCTCCAACCGCCTGCCTAACCGCTTCTGGGGTCCCTTCCCTTGTAATGGCATCCCTGCCCCCCCCCCCCCCCCCTCCACGACCGCAAACCTTTTTTCCGCCTCCCTGATGCCAAGGTTGCCTTGCCGTAGCTGTGCAGTTTGTCATTCATGCGGTATGGAAACCTTTGAATTGCTCACCAGCTCACCTCCGTTCCACCAGATCAAGTTCCGGACCCGCAATCCCCCGACCTCAGCACTGCGCCACACAAGACCGCCCCCCCGGCAGAAAGGCCTCCCGCATCATGCACCGACCCGGCGCCACCGGCCCCGCACGCCACACCTCACGCTCTGCCCCACGCCGATGTGGTCGATGACCAGCCCCGCCTCCACGGGCTTGATCCCCTGCTTCCCGGCGCTGCACTGCGGCTGCACCGGCGACCCCAGGGGATTGGGCAGCTTGGCCACAGGGGCCAGCACCGGGACCACCTCCACGAACGGCGTGAAGTCGCCGCCCACCTGCCCCCCGACCATCGCCAGCAGCATCGTCCGCACGTGGTACGCGTTGAGGGCCTGGGCGTCCCAGCCGTTGAGCGGCGTGTCGCCCAGGGACGGGGGGACGGTGTTGCGCTTCTCGTCCGAGTGGAACGGGAAGCGGTGGTAGAACTTCGCCCCCGGCGGCAGCCGCGGCGTCCACTCCTTGCGGAACGTGACGGCGTCCTTGACCGCGCCCTGCCGCTCCTTCAGCTTGTCCCCGAAGCGCTCCACGTGCAGCGTCGTGAAGTACCAGACCCAGGCCTTGGCATCGCTCTCCATGTACTCCTTCAGGCTCATGAACACCCGCACCTGAGAATTGTTTGAACGTAACGCCGCGGGTGGACAGGGGGAGGGGGCAGGGCTTCTTTTGAGCAGGGGGGGGGAGGGGGGGAGGGGGTTTTGGACCCAAAACTTGGTGTACCAAAAATGGCCTGACCAGATTTTCCCTATTGTAAATTTCGTTTTTTCCCACTATGGTCACTTTGGTCTGGGGAGGGGGGGAGGGGGTTTTGGGGGAGGGGTCCCCCCCCCCCTTGGCCTTTAATTATTGTAAAGAAGCCCTGGGAGGGGGTCTGGAAGTTAGCGTACCGAAACATGGCCCAAATCAATACTTCCGTTTGTGCATTTCATTGTTTCCCACGATGAAATCTGGGTCCAGGAGGGGATGTTTGGCACGAGGCCATGGTCCAGGAGGGGGGGGCTCCAGATACTGATTGTCTGCGCGGATTTGTTTTGGGTGTCGAGGGGTTGTGGGGGCGTTTCTGTACAGCGCGCAAGAGTAAGTTCGCACTCCGGTGACCACCCTTGAGACCACCGGGCCAAAACAGCAGATTTAGGCAGCAGTGTGGCATTTGTAGTGGGAAATCTCGTTCGTTTAAACTCATGATCTGATTTTTGGACTGAGTACCCCCCACCCTTGTATAAGCTACGCAACGTCCCAAATTAATACGGCCCCTACGCCTACTGTAGCTTGGACAAGGGCGCAGACGCCTGGGCTCAAAAGAAGAAGATTGCATCATCAATCAGCAACCACCCCCCCAATTCGGCGAAGAAATCCCAACAATTCGGCAGAACAATTCGGCGGGCCTATTTTTCGGCGAAATGCTTCCCACCAGGATTATGGCCCTGGCCCCCCAAACACACTGTCCCTTTGGTTGCTGTGTTGTCAGAGACATGTGGAAACCCTTATTAGCTGAAAAAAAATTTTCATCCTGCTGCTTGTATAAGACGAAAAATGCCATCTGCGGGCAAAAATGATTGGTTGAATGGTTATAGTGCTGGGTCAGAAAAACTCAAACAACAGTGGTACCCTGGTTCAAACCCCGGTGGGGTAAATTTTGTGACCTGGACCCAGAGTCCAAAACAGGTTTTTGGAAGTGTCCGGGGGGTAACTTGGTCCCACCGCTTCAGTTTGCGGCGCTTTTTTTTTCATGTGCACGGGAAAACTGTGTACTTTCTGAATATCCAAGCGGCGTTGATTGGTTCAACGATATTTTTGAAACCCGGGCCCGTTTCTGGCCGGGGTCACCCAGAAAAATGACAAAAAAATGAACAACAACGAAGAACGGCGGCTGAAGAACGCACTGGGCCGTGCAGAGCGAACACAAAATTCGCAAACTGCCCCCTCACCGGCATCAGGATACTTGTCCCGAAGAAAAGTTTGATCAGCGGAGGACAACGAATCCCAGGGGACCAAAGACACGTCTTTTTGTGGACAGTAAAAACACTTCATGGTGCCAATCTGAACAGGCAATGTACAAAGAAAAAGTATTATGCAGTGTCCCAAAGTAAGTGACGCCTCCAACTCAGGTGACCCAGAACCCAGAAACCCCAACATGTCGGCAAAACGAGGCGGCAGAGTCCCAAAAACCTAGTGATTCGGCAAAACAAATCGGCGAGATTCAGAAACCCAACAATTTGGCAGACCAATTCGGCAAAATCGGCCAAATTCGGCCGCCGAATTGGGGGAGGGGGGGAGCATGGTGAGCTGGTGCAAGAAAGGGGAATATAATGCACCGATATCCCCAAATTCAGAGCTGCGTGGGTTGAAGTGGGCAAACACCCACGACAAATGTGTCCATGACCCTATGCAACTGGCAAATTCGCCACCAAACCCATGTCTTATGTGGCTGCACTACATTTGTGCTGGATCAAATTAGGCACCAAATTAATACGGTCCCTACGCCCACTGTCGCTTGGACAAGGGCGTAGCTTTTACAGGGGGGGGGGGGTAGGAATCTGAGCAGTCCTGTGCATGGGAGCACAGTAATCACGGCGGTCCCCTCGGCCATTGGGGACCTGCACCCCCGTCACCAACCATTTCCACGGCTTCGTAAAAAACTGGGGAAAAACATCAAAACTGTAAATTGTAAAAAAAAAAAACTCTAAAAATAGACTGTAAAACAACTTGCAAAAAAAACTGTAAAAAGGGTGTCTGGATGCATGTTGCCCTTTCCTGAAAGTTGTTAGTGTATTCCTTGACATTTCTTGCTAGCTTTTGGATGATTGTTGTTCATTTTTCAAATGGTTTTGGATGATATCAAACACCAATCAGACACACGTACAATGCAAACCCTCATGGTAAAGAACAACCTGTTTCCCTTCTTCTATTGTTAAATGTAGCCCACCGAGGTCACCAAGTGCCAAAAAACTGCCAAACCACCGGAAATCACCGAAATCGTGGTGACTCAGGAGGCCGACTACTCTGACCCAGACCCGCGCCCGACACCCGCACCTGAAAACCCTGCCGCTTCATTTGCTGCACGACGTGCGACGGCATCTGCAGCTCCGGCGGCGCGACGAGGTCCACCTTCACGTTCCGGAAGATCTTGAGCCCGTCCGCTTTCGAGTGCGCCAGCCGCCCGTGGAACAGGTCCCCGACCAGCGCGATGTGGATGTGCTCCCGGTTCCACTTGCACTGCTCCAGGAAGCTGAACTGGTCGAAGTACTCGTGCGTGGGGTGGCTGTGCTGCCCGTCCCCGGCGTTGATCAGGGCGGGCATGGGGATCCCGATCTTCTGCGCGAAGTCGTGGAGCGTGGTCCGCAGCCACGCGCACGTGCCCTCCTGCGGCGACCGGATGATGAAGACTGACTGCTTCGTCGTGTAGCCCGCCAGCATGCGGACGGTGTCGGTGATGCTCTCCTGAAAACATAGTGAAAACGGCTTTTTAAAAGTGACGGCGCTTGCAATCGCAATTGTAAAATCACATATTGTAAATTGGTTGTCTTTGGCACAGATTTGTGAACTGGAGTCTGCACAATAACACTTTTTGTTCCAAAAAAAAGGCCGAAAAACTGAGACTGCGTAAAAACACCCCCCCCCCCCCGCGATGTCCATCCCCCCTCCCCCAGGGACGACGGGGAGGGACGGACACCACACAACAGTCACCTGAATTCTAGTGTACCAACTAAAATTTTTCTTCGGCGCCTGTGATTTCCTATTGATCTCCTTTTGTTCATGGGCTAAATGATGCCCCCCTGTGTGACATTCCGTCTTGTTGTTGCTCCTTTACGGGGCCCTGGACAGTCACCCGTTCTTCCCTTCGCATGTTGCGTCGGATTGCTGCTTTCTGTCGGCCGCTGCGGCTGGTGCTCTTGCTGGTGTTGTTTCCGCGTTCGCAGAACCCAGTAGTTGGTGTGTTGGGGCTGTGCTGAATGTGGCATGGTGTGCCGTTTGCGCGTCAGCGGCGCCCAATAATTGGCGTATTGAGGATGTGCTGGTTGTTGCCGGGGTCGTTTGACTGTTTTTGCTGTCCACGCGCCTCTGTCTACAGGCCGTCCGTAGCCTGCCTCGCTGTGTTTCTGTGTGCGTGAGGCCCAGGTGCCCTGTTCCTCCACGCGCTGTCCCGGCCGTCCACCATATGTCCTTTTCCCCCTCACGGTTGGTCTGCCCCTGGTGGGCTCCCGCTCCTGTTGCGCAAACAGCCCATCTGGGCTGCGGGGGACACCCCCCACCTGATGCCGGTTGAGCAGGGGTTGCCCTGGCACGCGGTAGCGACGGGGCTGGCTGGCCAAGCCATCCCCTTTATTGTTGCTGCCTCCCATGCGCACGCTCTCCCATCCGCTCCATTCTGGTTCCCTGTTCCCGCTGTTCTGGTTGCCTCTCCTGCCTTGCCGTGCCCCTCCTCCTTGTTTGCTGTGCTCGCCCTTGTCCCTCCTGGTGTGGCTCCCGCGTTCTGTGTGTCTGTGTTGCTCCTCCCCCTGTCTGTTGGCGCTCCTGGGTGCCCCTGTCGCGCACCCCCTCCTGTCCCACCCGCCTGCCCCCCCGCCCCCCCCGTACGAGGGTTTCACACCTCCGTATGACGTGGACTGTCCCGTGCGCGGTTGGCTGGTCACGGCCCTGTTGCCACCCCCGTGGCAGGCACCTCCCGGCTCGCGGGGCGCAGTTCCCGCCCTTGTGGAGTACTTTGTAGTGGAAGGGGGGGGGGGGGGGGGTTGCTGATGGCTCGCTCGGCGTGCGCCGCATTTGGTGGTTGCTGCAGTGCTCGCACCTCATGGTTCCCTTGTGTATTGTTGTGTGTCCTGTTGGGGCTCGTCTCACTGCCGTGTGTGGGGCGGCCCTGTGCCCAGTTGCTTTGCTGCTTGCGTTCCTCCCAATTTCGGGCTCTTTCTTTTTCTGCTGGCACGCTCATTGTTGCTGGTGTGCGGCGCTGGGGGGGCAGCATGTCGCTCCCTGCATCCCCTTGTGGCTGTCCGGTTGTCCCACTTGCAGTTGGGTGGTACCAGGGGCACCGGGCACTTTTGCACATGTTTCCAAATCTCCATCCCCCCCCTGGGGATGGACAGGGGGGGGGGGGGTAAGAAATACGCTTTTCAAAGGCAACAACGCTCGCAATCGCCACCTTCTTGTTGAAGGACGACCCCGCCACGTCGAAGTCGTTCACGGTGACGCGGTGGAACTTGGCGGCGTTCAGGAACGAGTTCTTCGTGCGGGAGGACTCGCCCATGAACAGGAGGTAGACGTTCATGTCGCTGCACTTGATCCGGAACTGGTCGATCTGGTCCGTCCGCTGCTTCCGCATGGCATCCTTGAGGATCTTGGTCTTGGCGTACAGGTACAGCTGCTCCTCCACGGAGAGGTCGGTCACATTGGAGATGGTACGGCCTTTGAAGTGCTCCGCCTGGCCGTCAATCATGAGGGAAAGAGGCACTGCGGCCGTGAGGATGGCTGCAAAGGGGTGCGCGCCGCAGATCAGGGGGCGTGAAGCAGCGGATACTCAGCTCCCGATATAGCCACCGTGACACAGGCCGTATGGTCGCCGCGCAAACCAGTGCTGAGTGTTGCCTCGAGTTTGCTCAACAGGCTATCGAATGTTGCACAGGCTGGCTTGCGTCAGCTCATTCCCCTCCCTCAGCACCCGGTCAGCATTTTGCTTCGACAGCAACAACGACTCCAACTCAGCCCCCCCCCCTCCGCGTTTTGAGCACCGATGTACTACCTGCTCTGGACAGCGATTCATCCGAGGCGCTCTCATACGCGCTGTCAGTGCTGTCAGCGCTATCTTCTGAAGTCGATCCAACCCGCATCTGAGGCATCTGACATATCTGTACTGTGACTGTCCTCCATTTCTTGCAGCCCCAGCTCTGCCCATATGTCGCACACCAATCTGTCCGCTCGCAGCTGAACTAGCAATTCTGCGGCACCTTTCGCCGCCCCCTTGGCAGGGATGCATGGGAGGGGGCGGAGCCCCCCTGTGTGACATTCCGTCTGGTTGTTGCTCCTTTACGGGGCCCTGGACAGTCACCCGTTCTTCCCTTCGCATGTTGCGCCGGGTCGCTACTTTCTGTCGGCCGCTGCGGCCAGTGCTCTTGCTGGTGTCGTTTCCGCGTTCGCGGAGCCCAGTAGTTGGCCCCGCCCACCTCTACAGGGCGCCCAGCCTATGCACAGCTGGCGCAAGTGCCGGGCTCAATGGCATTCGTAACCGACAGTATCCGCCCCCAACCGCTTTGGCAACCTCCTCCAACCACCTGTCTAAACGCTTCTGGGGCCGCCTCTGAGGTCCCTTCCATTCTAATGCACCCCTGCCCCCCAGTCAGCTTTTTTGTTACCTGTTATTCCCACAGTTGAAGGGACCTGCTGGATACTGACACTGCCACTCAGCAGTCGCCAACTGATACCCTACCCACACACTTCGGTGCCATTTTTCGCATTTGTGTGTCAGGCCCACGCACACCATTTCAGAATCCATGACTATGTGCAGTGGTATGCCTGGCCGCTTGGTGTCCAGCGCATGCAGGGCAGCCCTGAGGTCTGCCATGGCGGTTGATTGGTGTTCACTTGGTGGGACTGCATGCTCTGGGTTTCAGGGATCATTGTCTGCAAACCACGCTGCATGCCCAGCGTGATCTACACCACCAGAGATTGGGGCGGGGGGGATTTGATTCAGGGGGCGTCAGATCCAATGGCGGAAATTGCGGGAAATTGCGGGAAATTGCGGGGAAAGTTGCAGTGCCGTAACCAAACCTCCCGCAGCCTCAAGGAGCAACACCTGTGCACAGGGGACACACAGGGCTCCAACAAGCGCGCAAGTTGGACAGGCAAAAAAGCAATTGCGGAAAAATGCGGACAATTGCCGAAAATTGCGGGAAATTGTGAAATTGCAAAACATTGCGGCCCTCAACCCACCCCCCCTTGCAGTCCCCATGAGGCGAAGAGGGAGGATGCGGACGCGGGTACCGGTGGCTGGAACTTGGGTGGCCATCTGCGGAACCACGACCAGGCCACATGGCAGGCAGATCCGGGCCGCCAAAACCGTGCATTTTGGGGTGTCCGCGGGGGATTTATTTTCATGAAGTAATTCACAGAAGAGGCGAGGAAAGGCGGCAGAGGGACTAAGAACAGGTGTAGACGTGTAAATACAGCGCAGGCTGATCCGCGGGACCATCTGGGGCGGTGCCTCCGACGCCGTATCCGTGACATTGCACTGTGGGAGCTGACCAGAGCGATCCGAGAGGGTATCGTCCATCACTGTCTTTTGGCCAAGCGACGCCTCCCGGTTCACCACCGGTCAACGGAGTTGGGGAGGGTGTCCCACCGAGCCCCCCCCCCCCCCCCCTGTGTTTTTGAACTGGAGGCTCCTCCGCTCTTGGCTCAGGTGGTATCTGAGGTGGCTTGTCCGTGGCCTGAGCAATGGCGGTGACCTGCGGGTCATCAGAATGGTACAGAATGTTGGTGCCGCTGGTCACCCTGTCGCCGACGCACACTCCAGCAACACGCAGACATTGCCGGGACGGCCGTGTATGCGACCGGAGTGGGCTAACCTGGGGCTGGACAAAATGAGCTCGGGTGCGGAGGGGGAAGGCACAGGAATTAGCAGTGGGTCGGGGGACAGTGAAGGGGCAATGAACAGTGAGGGGTCTGAGAGAGGGTCGCTGTTCAGCGCGGACACAAGTAGACCTTTGCAGTGGCACGGATATGCCAAGGATGCGGTTTGGCCTGCCCCCTGGGCAACGGCCAAGGGCCGCAGCCCTTGTGACGGCCGGGGGCAGACCGGATCAATGGTCGGTTCCGATAGACTGAATGCCCCCGCCATAGACAATTCCAGCCATTAGTCCAGCAGTACTGCGAAGTCCAATCAATGCACGTGTCCCCTTCTTGGTTGGGGTGCTCCACTATGTAAAGTACAGTGAGGCGTTTTTTTTGCCGTCAGCTCTGCGGGTCACTTGTGTGCTTGTCCTTTTGTCCGGTTGGGCGAATGTCGGGGGATGGACTGGAGCAGTGCCCGGGCCTCTTCAAGCGCAGGGGGCCCCAAAGACGAAGCACAACAACCCAACGCACGCGCAAAAGTACATTCATCGAGAAGCACCGCACACACGAAACGGTGCATCGCAAAACGATCACAGGGACCAGACCTTTGCTTACCAACGGGGGGGGGGGTCCCTCTGGGGCTACCTCAGGACCAGGCAGCCCACCCACCCACCCACAGGCCACAGACCCACCCACCCACCCACCCACCCCCTGGGGGGTGGGTGGGACCCACCTTAAGCAAAGGTCTGACAGGGACCCATTGTACTCAGTTCAAGGACACAGTCCTTTGGAGGTATTTGAACAGGGCTGGGGTCGGGGAAGAAAGGTTTGCGCGGGGCAGGGGCCGTTGGAGCCTCTCTTCCAGACCCCCCCCCCAGCCCCCCCCTTCAGGGCCCAAACGCCAGGCAGCCCGGAAGGGTCCGGGAGGGACGCGGAATGGGGGATCTGGGGGTACCCCCACGGACATCACGGCAAAACGGTCCCCACGACGCGCCGTGCCTTTTGAGGGATGTCTCGTGGGGAAAAGAGTTTTCAGAACATTTTCTGTCTGCGCCGCTTTGCGCCCAAATTCCGAGCCAATGGACTCTCTCTGTACAAGGGCTCTGACGTTTGAGCCCCTTTTCCACCCCCCCCCCCTCCTTCTGGGGGCTCGAACGCCCCCCCCCCCCCCCCTACGCAAATCCTTTTCCCCTTTCCCCTGTCCTTAAGAGGGGGGGGGGGGGGGGTTCGTAATGCCAACACAAGCGAATGAGTGCTCTCAGTCAAGGAGTCTTGGTATTCCGGGGGTTCCCTGTGCCCAGGCGCCTATCAGCCTGAAGCGAGCCCTGTTCCCTTGACCCAGAAGACGATGTCTATGCGTCGTTTCTGCTACGCCGCAAAGACAGCAAGATCCTGCGAGGGGGTCAAAATGGGTGAGAGGTCAGGGCGAGGGTGAGGCTACGGATGGAATTGGGTTGGGTGTTGGGGACTGTTGAGGTTCAATGAGGTGCCTTTCAGGAAGGAACGCGTGGTACGGAGGTTGGCCACGTCTGCCTCGGGGTCAAGGATTCTCCCTGCTCCAGGCGGAATGGAGTGTAGAGAGCCCCCCCCCCCCCCTTGTGTTTGGGAACTGGAGGCTCCTCCGCTCTTGGCTCAGGTGGTATCTGAGGTGGCTTGTCCGTGGCCTGAGCAATGGCGGTGACCCTTGGGTCATCAGAATGGTGCAGAATGTTGGTGCCGGTGGCCACCCTGTCGCCAACACACTCATGCCCCTTGCTCCCTCGAAGCGAGCCCCACGCCCTGAAAGTGCCCGCGACCGCTCGAGCACCCACCCCGAATTGCCTTCCGACGGCTCTGGAACAGCCCCCCCCGGCCCCCCTCAAGCGATCAAGTGGACATTACGCGCTGCGGCTTCTGGAAACCGGGGAACCGCCGCTCCGAGTGCACCCATGGCCCAGGGATGTATTACAAGGGGGGGGAGGGGGGTGCTGAAAGGGGGGGGGGGGTTGGCACAAGGCCTCAGTATCTGATTGTTTGCCTTTGGCGGCGCCTATTGGCCTCTTGCCACTGCTCATTCTGACCCTCTCTGGGCCCGAACGTGTTTTGGTTGTGTCAACGGAGCCCCTGGATGACTTGTCCAGTTTGACTACTCCAGGGTCGGCTGTCCCGGAGAGGGGCTGTTGCCCGTGCCGTTGACCAGGGGCATCCAGATGCACAGTGAAGGGGGGGGTGGTAGTGGCTGGGACCCCCCCTGTGTGACATTCCGTCAGTTTGTTGTTTCTTTACGGGGCCCTGGACAGTCGCCTGTTCTGCCCGTCGCGTGCTGCGTCCGGTCGCTGCGTTCTGTCGGCCGCTGCGGCCTGTGCTCCTACCGGTGTCGTTTCCGCGTTCGCGGAGCCCAATGGTTGGTGTGCTGGGGCTGTGCTGGATGTGGCGGGATGTGCCGTTTGCGCATCAGCGGCGCCCAGTGGTTGGCGTAATGGGGTTTGGCTGGGACCCCTGCCGCTCCTATGGTCCCCCTATGGTCCCCACCGAAGGCGGGCCGAAAATTTTGAAGCTTAAATCCTCTTGGCACCGAAGGCGCCGGAAAGCAAACTTTTTGGCTGCCAGCCTCAAGCATTGGAAGGGGAGGAGTGGGGGCGGGGGGGTCATCCCGCGGCCCCGTCCGGCGGCGGCCTGTCCATCGCGCAGTCCCGGTCCAACAACTGGTCTTCAATGATCATGAACGGCAGGTGCCGCATCGCCCCGAACGTGTGGAGCGCGGCGGCCACCGACGGGACGATCACCGGCAACGGCACGCTCATCACCAAGTGACTGCCGGACCCCCGCCGCACGGCCCGCAGCAGCTCCCGCAGGCGCCCACTGTCCCGAGCCCCGACGGTCTGCACCAGCGCGTAGCCGTTGGCGTCGGCCACCGCGGCGTACCGCTCCCGGAACGGCTCCCGCAGCTGCGCCACGAAGGACATGTGCGGGGACCGCAGCCCCTCCCCGCGCTCGAACACCTCGCGGACGTGCTCCTGCAGCACCTGCGGCGCGGCAGCGGCGGTATGGGGGAGAGTCCCAACTCTTGCCCCCGGAGGTTCTTAATGCGGGTGGGGGGGGGGGGGATGCGGAGCTTGAATTTTGTTGTAGACAGCGGGGAGGGGAACGGTCCGAGGAGGATGAGCAGTCCTCTGTGGCAAAACCCAGCACGCCTCAACGCTGGGGAACCCGCGACGGTGGGGGTGTGGGGGTGTGTGGGTGTGTGGGCGTGTGGGTGTGTGGGTGTGTGGGTGTGTGGGGGTGTGGGGGTGTGTGGGGGGCTGTGGGGGTGGGGTGCGGGGGGCTGTGGGTGCGTGGGCGTGCTACGGGGTCCACGGGGTGCACATACCGTCCACAATCCGTCACCACCGTCACTACCGTCCACGATGGACATCAAAAAAAAATTTCGCAGCGAAAAAAAAAGATTCTCTGCTAAAAAAATGAGATTCCAACGAAACCAAAAATCTAAAGAAAAAGTCATTCGCATGTTGAAAACTGTCAATGGATCAGAATCCTGTTTTTTTAAATGGCCATCTAAAAAATAAGACTTTGCTGAAACCAAACAAAACGCAAAGGCGGGGGTGGGGAGGGGGTGGGGGGGCAGAAAGGCAGACTTCGTGCGCATGCGATGCGGATGTGGTGTGACGTGGATGTGATGCGCATGTGACACGCATGTGGCGAGCGTGTGATGCGGACGGGATGGCGATGGAATGGGGACGTGATGGGGATGTGACGCCGATGTAGTCAAGAACATGATGCGGACGTGATGCGGATGTTGCAGGTGTTTCACGGAAGTGACAACGATGCCACGATGCGATGCATGCGATGGACGTGGCACGGACGCGGAAGTAGGGGGGGGGGGGGGGGGTGACCTAATTAAAAAACAGACAAATGCAAACCAGAGGTAATGCACTCCACAGTCAGGCATAAGTGCATCTTTATTCTCTATGCCAAACCTGGTTAAACCTCAAGACACACACTGTGTCTGAAACAGAAAACAGAACATCATGTCTGACTACATTAGTCGGACAATCAAAGTCAGTAGCTGTCAGTCAGACATCAGCAATCAGTATGGGGGGGGGGGGGGGGCAGTGGGAGGTACGGGGGGGAGGGGGGGGGGGGGTGCCGTAGGGGCTGAGTACGTGTACAGATCCGGGAGTGGGGGCGGTACGTTGTGGAAGCGACACGGATGTGCTGCGGATGTGACGCGGACGTGACACGGACGGGGCCGGGACACGACACACACGACGCGCACGAGCGACACGCCCCGCCATACCCGCCCCCGATCGGTGCCGCCCCGTCCCCCACGCACATACCAGCGTCCCGGTGTAGTGGTACAGCGGCCGCCGCGCCACCCGCATCACCGCCCGGCGCACCTCCGCGTCCAGCGGCAGCGCCAACACGCTCCGCTCCCCCAGCGCCCCCTGCCCTACCACCGGCCGCCCCCGCACCACCGCCACGATCGTCCCGTTGCCCAGCAGCGCCGCGACGTCCGCCGCCGTGACGCGCCGGGGGCGGCAACCCCGCGGCAGCGCAGCCGCGCGCACCGCCCCCAACAGCGGCAGCCCCAAATAGGGCCCGGTGTGGGCCCCGGCGGCGGGCGCGCGCGCGGCCCACGCGGCGCCGACCGGGAGCCCGGCGTCCCCGGGGCTGAACGGGACGTGCGCGGCCGCCCCGAAGTGCTCGCGGACGGCGGTCGTGAGGCGGAAGTTCGCGGCCACGCCCCCGCCCAGCGCGACGCCGTCGGCCCGGGCCAGCGCCGGGGCGTAGCGCTGGAGCTCGGCAATGACGGTCTGCTCCAGCGCGCGCTGGGCCGTGGCGGCGTAGTCCCAGAGGTCCAGATTGCCCGTCAGATGGATCTGCTGCAGCGCGGCCTTGGCCGTCCTGATGAACCGGGGGCTGGACCAGCTTTCGGGGGGGGCGGCGAAGATCCTGCCGAACGCGTGCAGCGCGTGGGGCAGGGCAGGGCAAGGCGGTGCTCAAGTGGGGGGAAAAGGGGTGGGGGGGTTCGTAACGCCAACAGGAACGGACGTTCACGGGGCTGCTCACAGGGCTGTTCTCTTAGTCATCGTCAAGACATGGACAAGACACAAGACCACAGAAGCGGCATTAAACAATGGTTGGCCGGTGGCGGCGGTTGGCGGGCGGTTGGTCGTGGCGGTTGGTGGCGGTTGGTGGCGGTTGGTGGTGGTTGGCGGTTGGCAGTTGGTGGTTGGTGGTCGTTGGGGCCTGTCCTCAAGGACTTACTTAGCAAAAAACTGTACTTAGCAAAAAAAAAAAAAGAAAAAGAAAACATGGGGTTCTTAACGACAGCCCCGGGGCAAGGGGGTGGCGGGGCCACGGTGCCCGGATTCATGGGTTCATGCACTTTGAACGACCGGGTACGGCCTTCAAGACCCAGAGGGGCTGAGGGTACCGCATTCTTTTGGATCCTGTGCCGGGGTGATTGAGGGACCTGGCCGCAGAAGAGGGGGGGGCGGTAGGGGGGGGGGGGGGGTTGGCACAAGGCCTCAGTATCTGATTGTTTGCCTTTGGTGGTGCCTATTGGCCTCTCGCAACTGCTCATTCTGACGATCTGCGGGTCCGAACGTGTTTTAGTTGTGTCAACGGAGCCCCTGGATGACTTGTCCTGTTTGACTACTCCAGGGTCGGCTGTCCCGGAGACGGGCTGCTGCCCGTCTCAGAAGGGGGGGGGGGGCACCCGGGGGGGTATGGGGGGGGGTTTGGGGGGGTTGGATTGGGATTTGGATTTGGGGGCCAATCTTCAGGCTCAGGGGACGCCTGGGGTGACGCACAATGGCGCTCCCAACGACACTGCACATCGGCCGGCCATGCCATACGATGCACTCCCAGGGCCCTCGGCAGACCCTCCCGCTGCGCCCTCCGCGCTCCCGGGCCGGGCTGCGGGGCCAGGCTGCGCCCCAGGCCCCAGTCAAGGCGCTCCGGGTGCCTGGCCACCACCCGCCACCCAGCGGCAGCGCCTGCCGGGTACCCCGCCCCCCCTTTGTAATAGCTACGCCAAAGTACGGAATTAATACAGTCCCTACGCCTACTGTAGCTATTACAAGGGCGTAGCTTGCGCACAACACATACAACTACCGCCATACACGTGAGAGAATGCATGGTATGAGTGCACCTTAACCTCCGCCCATGTTCCCAAAGGCATGCAAACACAGGAAAGTGTTTGAGACATGAAAATTCAGGTTCACACCCATGTTCTCACAAGCTATGAAGCATCCATGACCCTATGTAGCTGGCAAATTTGTCACCAAACCCATGTGTTATGCGGCTGCACTACATTTGTACCGAATTAAAATTAGGTACCAAACTAATACGGTCCCTACGCCTACTGTAGCTATTACAAGGGGGGGGGGGGTACCTGCGGGGCCCCTGCTCCCAATGTCTCCGGTGTGGACTACTCCCCTTGCCCAGGGGGGAGGATGGCGCCGCCACATGCACCTACAAGGGGTGAGAGGAGAAGGCGTAGGGCGGGAGGGTGGGCGGACGGGCGAGTGGGGGCACGGGGGGGGGGGGGGGCACATGGTCGCCTGCGGTGCACCCTAAGGGTGCTGTGCAGGCGCACGCGGGGCACCTGGTCACCCTCAGTGCACCATCCGGGTGCATTGCGGGCACATATGGGGGGATATGGGGAGAAGTGGGGGGGGGATGGGGGGGGTGGATTGGGGGGAAGTAGGGGGGGGTATGGGGGGAACTAGGGGGGGGGGGTGTTGGGGGGGAAGTAGGGGGGGGTATGGGGGAAGTAGGGGGGGTATGGGTGGAAGTAGGGGGGGGGGGATGGGGGAAAGTCGGGGGGCATATGGGGGGGGAGTGGGGGGGGGGGGGGCTGGGGAGGTACGGGGGGTAAACCGGGGAGGGAGGGGGTGCCATAGGGGCTGAGTGGGTGTGCAGAACCAGGGAGGGTGGGGGATACAGCGGCGACTGCGACGCCCTCACCCCTCGCCCTGCACACCACACGTGCGTGGGCACCGCTGGTGTGCCACGGGCCCATGGCGCCCCCACCGCACCGCGACTCACGCCGGCCGCTCGCCCCGCCCCATCCCGTCGACGGCCGCACGGCACCCAAGCATCGCATACCTCTCCATCAGCGGCTGCCACTTGGCCCGGGGGGTCCCCCGGGACGCCAGGTGCATGAGCTCTGCGGCCACCCACGTCCCGGTGGTCGCCTTCCGCACTTTCGTCAGGGCCCCGTGGGAGCTCCAGTGCGCAAAGCCCCGGCCCAAGTCCTTGTCCACCGACCCCAACAGCGCGATGCTGCGGTTGTGCCGCGTCCCCCAGAAGACCTGCGGGAGGGTGGACGGTGGAGCGCCGGGGCGTTGGGGCTAAGACCTGGAGAGAGGTGTGTCCGAAGGGGCACGGGGCACACCCGTAGGGCGGAGAAGTCAGGAAGCGAGAAGTGTGTGTGGGACGGGGGTGGTAGCTCCCCCGGACTCCCCCCCTCTCCCTCTCTCCCATCCCAGCAGAAGCAAGTGGCCCAACGCGGAGTTGCATCACCCCACGCGCTTCATGCTTTGTATTGACGTTTGTTTCTCTGCTCCACTGTTCCTTTGTACTTCAGTTTTTGGGCAGCATCAGTTGTCGTCTCTCGAAGAAGACAGTCTTGCCTCTTGACCTTTGATGATTCCCACATGTTGCATGTAGCTGTGGATGCGCCATATGGTATCTTGGGTTGGCGTTTTGGCATGCGCCGTGTGATCTTGTCAATTCAACTCAAGTGAATTTTTGTTGCCACATACCGGGACCAGGGAGTCGGTTTCACAGATGTGAGACCAAGCACAGTTGCAAAAGCACGCATCATTGCCTACCACACCCACATTATACGACAACGCTGCCACAGCAGGTTAACCAAAATTGGCCCGGTTGTTTAGTGAGGGGGGGCAACAACAGGCGGGGGTGGGGATTGGTAAGAAAAAAAAAAGATGCCCGGTGCGCGCCCGACGCACTATCACTCCCCCAGAGCGTAGCAAACCAGAGAAGAAGGGAGAGAACACATAAATGCCCGAAAGGGCAATGTCTTTATCTGCCCCGACCTTGACTCCAACCTGAACTTTTGCTTAATTGGAATGGAGGGAGAGGGGGGAGGGCGTTTGTGGGAGGGGGGGTAGGGGGTTTTGCACCCCCCCCCCCTCCCCGCCCCCACTACAACACCAATCCCCACCCATCACCCCACGTCAACACCACCACTACCCACACAACACGTCCCCACCCATCACTCCACACACCCCACCCCACCCATCACCCCAGGGTGGCAAGGCAGTGGCACAACGGTGTGGTCTGGGTGGTAAGGACGCGGTGTGTGTGGGGGGGGTAGTGGTGAAGGGGTTGTCAGCACGTGGCACGGGATGGTGATGGGGTGCATTTGAGGGCATGGTGCTGAGTCTCAGGCTCAGTCTCAGTCTGAGGGCGGCTCAGTCTCAGTAGAGCATGTCGTATGCACGAGGCGGGGGGCAGGGGGTGGCATGGCAACACCTTGAAGTATCCGTCGTTGCCGCCGCCGTCGCAAGTCACGATCAACGCCGTGGAAAACGGCGAGTCATAGAACGCGTGGTGCGCATGCGCCACGTGGTGGTCGACGTCCAGGAACTGGTGGTGCGGAATCACATGGCGCAGCACGTCCACCTGCGGCAGCGTGCCGGCGTTTCGGCTGAGCCCTGGCCCAGAGCGCTGCGGCGCTCTTCCCAACCCCCACCATTGTTGACAAGCCACCGCAGACTGTCGCTGATGATAATTGTCAGTGCCTTGGTTCCGTCTCTACTGATGGTCCTTGCAGCCAACCGCGGGTGGCCACCTGTTCTAATGCTAGACCCCAACAGGATGTGGTGGCGGGAGCCCCCAAAGGGGGGGGGGGGCGCGAGTACCGAGGGGGGGGGGGTATTTGTGTTTGGGCATGCGGCCCCCTGGTCAGTTTGGCATAGCACAGGCAAGGGCCTGCCCCACCCCGGCCTCTGTTTCTGACAGAGCACCCTAAAACAGGAAGGTGAGAACCGAAGATTAGTGCACAGGTTGACAGGTGGTTGACAGGTGGTTGACACTGGGGTAGGGGGAAAAAGGTTTGCGGGGGGGCGGGGGTCGTTCGAGCCCATTTTCCGGACCCCCCCCCCGGGGTGGCTCCCGTGACGAGCCGCTGAAAACAAGCCATGCCCCCCCAGCAAGAGGGCTCCCATGAGGGGACCTCCAAACAACTCCCAAACCCCCCCCGGGGGGGGGGGGGGCTCCCGTGACAAACGCTAAAAATCACCCCCTTATCCCCCCCCCCCCACTGCCATCAGTGGTGGTATTTATGTCCGGTCAATTCCGGCTGCATCTCATCCAACAAAATTTTACAAGGTAGCGTCCCACCTTGGCCTCCTGTTGGCAGTTACTATTCATCGTCTGAGGAATGAGGCGCATCAGAACTGGAAGCACAATCAGAAGTAGACTTATCAACAGAGTTTGAGCTAGAGTCGGAGTCGGAGTCGGAGTCGGAGCTGGAGCTAGAGCTATAGCTGCAGCTGGAGCTGGATGCTGAGGTGGCAGAGGATGCAACAAGGGTTGAAGGGGCATAATCTGCATCCAGCATACGAGAATCAATGTCGGACCTGTCGGAGGTGCATGCGAGACAGAACCAAGAACAGTTAGGAACTTGCAAGACTGGTGGAACACAGCATTTTTGGTGATATCCAACAGTCTTACTGTGGTCACCATCACAAATGAGGATATTTTTGCTTTGACATCAGTTCTGTCACGGGAGCCCCTTTTCCAACCCCACCCCCCCAGGGGGGGGGGGCTCGAACGACCCCCCCCCCCCCGCAAACCTTTTTCCCACCTCTCCTGCGTGACAGGTGGTTGACGCTGGTTGACAGGTGGTTGACAGGTGGTTGACATTGGTTCACAGTTGGTGTCGAACATTTTTTTTGGGTCTAGACCAAGATGAGCTGGTGCAGCCTGCTCGCTGTCTAGTACTCAAGACAACGTCTCGGGATCAAGGTTCAGAACCGTCCAATGCTACGATAATCCCACAAATGACTGTGGTAGCGGAGCTGACATGCAGTGAGGATTGGCTGAGTTCGAAACCAGGTTTTGCAGTGGGAGACTGCCATGCCCTTAAACTTTCCCGGGTGCAGTTTGCAGTGCGAACATCAGTGCAGCACAATTTAAGACTACCCGGGGGATTTGGGGGGTGGGAGAAATCTGGTGCAGCAGCCGTCCCCAAATTTAGTCATCTGTGTCGCCCGAAGGGCCCTCAAACCCCTCAAAGTCAACAATGCAATGAGGGTGCTGAAACGCACCGCGCACTGCGCCGCGCGCACCGCGCGCATCAGAGGATGCAACGCTTCAGTGCAATGTACACCCTTTCGGAAGGTGGGCAGGGACGCGGAGAAAATACCCTCACCCCCCCGTGTTGTTCCCCACCCCAGGGAAGACGGTCCCCCACCACCCCCTGGGGGCTGGTCACCAAGTGACGGTCCCCTGCCCCCCCCTTGGGGGACCACACCCCAACCGTACACGCACATTTGCAGGCACAAAAATTGCAGCATAAAACGAAAGCACTCATCATAGGATGCGTTCAAAGGGCTGCCAATGTACGGAGACCTACTCCTTGACCGGCTCGTTGTAAAATTTCTTGGTCCTGCTCCACTTCACCTTGAACTCTTGCGCATGCTCACCAGTTTCCATTGGAATGCTTTGGGCAGCACTCTTGGGTGGTGGTTTTGCCTTCTTGGTAGGAGCCTTGGCAGGCGCAAGCAGATTTTTGGGAACCCAGTTCCCTTCGGGACTGTCCCTTGTAAAATACAACTTGTTCCCAAAACTGTGTCCCATGCCCCACACACCACAGACGCACGGTCGTGCAAGACGGTCTTGCCATCGCGGTCATACGAGATGCGGCGATATGCATCACCGTGCTCTGAACAAAACAGGTTCCCCCGTGGAGCGGATGAACATCACACTTGTCCCAGGGAGAAACATGGTTGTGTTGTCAAGTTCCATTTCAGCGAAAGTGAGCAAAATGTCCTGCCATGAGTGCAAGGGATGCAAGTGGTAGTGCCCCACAACACAGCCACCCACACAACAACACAATGAGCCGCAACGAAAAATTTTGGGTTCACCAAGTGACGGTCCCCCACCCCCACCCCCCCCCGGGGAACGACAAGGGGTGGGGAACGACACGGGGGGGGGGGAGGGTACATTGAAATGGGAAACTTTTGTGCATGCATGATCACCACTTCCCCCCAGATAATGCCCCCAAAGTGTGTTTTACCCATGCACACCAATAGCATCACCCAACCATTGCATACAGTGCACACTGGCCACGTTTCAGCAACTTTTAGTGTGAGCATATATTGTGCGCGCCGGGCTGACGCTGCACCGCGCGCCGCACTGCGCGCACCGTGCGGTCAGCACCCTCAATGAAACCCATCCATCGCTTGCTGGCCCATCGTCACACCATCCCAGACATCCAGGGTCCCCTGCCCCAATGTGATTTCGTCTTTCAGTCTGTCCGGGAAGAGCTGAAAATCAGTGCCACGCTTGCGGGGCACGTGCGTAAGTTTTTCACGCATTACATATTTGTGACCCCCCCCCCCCCGTGGCCAGCGAACAACAAGATCCTCAAAAAATATGATCCGAACAGGAGTGTTCGTTGGACACGCCGTTCGGTACCCAATGAATTCGGTGCCTACACCCGGTCCCTCATCGATCGGGTCCCAAAAAAATTACGGTCCGAGCGGAAGTGTTCGTTGGACACGGCACTCGTTGGACACGGGGGAGGAGGCTCCACCGCCTCATGGCCACGTGCTACAGGGGGTGGAGGATAGACGACGCACACACACAGATAAGCGTAGCAGCTGAGAACATGGACACACGCACCCGCGTGACCCGTCGCTCGGCCTTCTCAAGGCTTCCCGCCAGGGCCAGCACCCCAAACGGCCGCGGGGGCCACTGCGGGTGCGCCGCCTTCAGGAAGCCCTGGAGGCGCTTGTAGGCCATGGTCCACAGCCGTGTGTAGCCCTGTTTGCTGCCAAGGACGATCTCAAGGCGTAGCTGCCCTTTGACGAACACGGTCTCGAGGTGCAGGAGCACAAGGATGTCGCCATCCACTGCCAGAGCGAGGCACGAGTCATGTCGGCCGCTGTAGAGGCCGAGGGTCGCGTTGGGGGGGGCCGCCTGCGGCGCGGTCAGGGGCAGGAGGCAGCAGAGGCCGCAGAGGACCAGAACGAAGCGAGACGTCATGGCGGCAGCGCATGCCTCTCCGGGATTGGCATGCGAGGCCCGGGGCGCGCACCACACGGGGTTGCAGTGCACGAGGCCGTCGTGGAGGACTCTGTTGGGGTCTGAGGACGAGGAAGACAGTGCCCAGGAATTCTCAAGGTGGACAAGCAAAAAGAAATCACGGAACAATTGCGGGAAAGTGCGGAAAGTTGCAGAAAAGTGCGAAATTGCCAAAAATTGTGGCCCTTAATACCCCCGGCCCTGCCCACAGCTGCCACCTGATCAGGCATTTGTTAGGCAGGTTGCAAGCCGAAATAGCTGGTTTCAACGTTCATGCATGTCACTTCTCATGTGCCCAACAAACACCGTCCATACATTCAGCTGCCACAAACTGTGATAGTGGAGCGCTTTAGACAACACAAAGCACATCTAAGCACCGCTCTCCTTGAGAGGGTGCAGCACGCTCTCTCCGAGTGCTGATCCCTCAAAGTAGCCTTCGATAACAAATGTTCCCCCCTCATCGACACCGATGAGGTCAAATCTCATCACCTCCTTTCCAATTACCTGGCATGGTCTTTACAATGCCTAGTGGGCATGCTGGCTTGGTGTGAACCTAACTGCTTTCATTCAGACATAACCAGCTTTGGGTAAAGGCACATTCCAACACCCATCATTTCATGATATGCCTCCAACTCCTCCTCCCAGCAACTACAAACAAAAATCTACAGCCAGACATGCATGCAGACTTGAACGAGCGGATGATTTGGCAACCTCGTGTCAGAAGAACAGCAAGTGTTGTTTCCACAACTTTTGCAACCATGGAATTTGGCGGTTCCATTTTGTGGTTGTCCAAGAAGATCCAGTTTGTTCTTTGATTTGGGGCTGGGGATGGTTTTTGCGGATGCTGGTTTCTGTCCTGCAACTTGCTGATCCTCCCTTGCACTTCTCATGCCTTATTCTGCTCTTTGCTTCACTTTCAGAGAATGGCATGTGAAGACCTACAAGAATTCCTGGTCCCCATGAGCGAAACCACTGATGCATTCTACCAGACCACTTAGGCAAATGGGGTTTATCTTGGAGAGTTTCATCTCAACCACCCCCACCCCCCTTTGCAAGGGCAACAGTAAAATTCGAAAATTTGACGGAAACCTGCTGTTGTTCTGACACAGTTGTTGTTTGCACACACGGTGGGAAGACACAAGCAATAAGACCTCAAAACCATCATTTTGTTCTTCAAAGGAAAAAAAAATACAAGAACATGCGCATGGGCCTGGAGAGACAATGCTTTGAACCTTTACACTTTGTTTTTGTGATCCTGTCCGAATGGCGGCTAACTGCTTTGAACCCATACACCATACAAACTGACCAAACTGAAATGACAATACCCCCCCCCCCCCCAAACACACACAAGCAGCCAGAAGTAACTTGATGAGTACACTCTGTGGCACCCTCCTTCTAGCATGTTCTGGGCCACTTCAATCTACCCTCAGCAGGGTCACAGTCTGGGGTACAAAGGCTTCTGAAGTGCCGGTGCACGACGGTCAAAACAAACTCCTGGACGAGGTGCAGGCCGAAAAGAGGGCCATCCCATGTCTGGGGCACTCAAGATGCTGAGAGTGCTCAGTAATGCAGCAGCAGGACACATTCTTGCAGCACCGCGTGCATTGGGCAATGCAACCCTGCAGCCCTGAGACAGGTAATGCAGTCCCCCCTGCCCCCCGCTGAGGGATACAGCTCCTGCTGAACCTTGACGCTGCAACGCACAGGCTGCGAGCAACAGTCAGAACACAAAGCTCTTCAGCGACATTGCCATGGGCGCCTTTTGCTGTGACATCGAAGTACCCTGAAATAGTGTTCCTGAGGGCTCGTTCGCAAGTCACAAAACTAACCTACAAAATACCGGACACAACTGATAAATATGTCTTGTTCACTTCACTGCACCCCCCTCCCCCGGTGGGCCCCCCAGCCCTCCAGACCTGGGCCTGTGCACTGGTCAAGGCTGTACAAGGTTGGTTAGTTGTACAAGGTTGTACAAGGCAACGTAAGGAACCCTCTCCCGCACGCTTGCCCAGGAGTCAGCAATGTCTTGCCGTGCGACCAGCGGGTGGTTCTTGGACAGTGCTCAAGCCAAAAGGTGCCGTGGAACCAGGGGTTGGTTCTTGCGTACCGCCATGAGCAGCCCCGTGCTGCGGGAAAAAAATATCCAGCGCATTGCGCACGGGGGTGCACGCCCTTTCATTTCTCACAGTGAAACACATCCACGGATGAACACCAAAGGACAGGCATGCATATATTGAACCACCCAGGCCTGAGAGCATGATGAATTTGTTGTTGGGCTTTTTTTTTGTTGAGCTTTTTCCATGCTGCTATTCATGGAGAGGAGTCAAATGCCTCTGAATGTGTCTTATAGATCAGGGTGCCCTGGTGTACATGAATGTCTGAAACTATCTTCTCGACCTTGCTTCAGCCAAATAAATTTTCTCAATCACATCCAATACTGCTGGACATCATTTTGGTGCTTGACATTCGAGGGACGCTTGACATTCAAGGGACGCTGGTCATTCTCTCATAAGAAACTTATGCTTGCTCTTGTTTCTTGTTGCAGGTCCCACATAGTGCTCAATTTTGAATCCTTTTGGATCGAAGTGCGTGGGTTAGGGTGCCATATACAAGAAAAAAAATGTTCAGACCCATGTCCAAATCCACACACAGCAGCCGCAATACACAAAGTTTTGCCCACCCCCCCCCTCTGGTATGGGGGCCAAATCGAAAAATTCATTCGGAGATCATTTTCTGTCCCAAGATGATGATTTTACAAGGGGTAAGACGTGTGATCCCTGTGCTACACGAACGACCCCAAAAACGGGGGGGGGGTATACGACGCCCGCGCCTGCGCTTGATCTAACCACCCTGGATCTTCAAGGTGATTTTCTGGCGCCTTTGGCGCCAAATGCAGTCCGAACCATCTCAACATTACGCCATCTTTAGGGGGGGGAGAGGGCTTGACGTCAAGGGCTGCAACTGGGCGCCCCCGTGGAAGGCTGTGTGTGATGGGCGTGCATGCGAAATAAAGACCGACTGCCGGCAGCAATCATCATCAAACTATGTACAAACAGACAGCGGAGGCCCACAGGTCTCCTGGTCTGGCATTACTCACCCACACCGTGTGTTCATGATCTGTTTCTGCTGTGGCAAAACTCAACTTATTGCTAAACTGTAGATCAAAAACTCAACGTCGAGCAGCTGCATTCCCGAATGTTGGAACTGCCTTATCTCAAATTCAACCACTCGAGTCCCCATGGATGTAACCAAAAAGCGGTAGAATTGAAGGCTCGCTGGGCTTGTGCCTTGAAAAGGCGGAACAGAATTCGAGGGGCATTGGAGGAGGAGGAGTGGCTCCAAGCCAGGGATCTCAGGGATCTCAGGGTGATCCGATGCGGCGCTGTTTCGGCCCCGCCCCAACCGCCTTCCTGAACGGGTGTGGCCACGGAAATTTGATTCCCACGAGGGTGACCTCACTGGCGCAGGAATAGTTACACTTTCTCCACCGTCATTGGAGTGCATCACAGGCCAACACCAATGCCGAGGTCGGAGCGTCAAAGGCATGTGGCAGCCCTCATGTCCCGCCTGCCATTGTGCTGCAGGTCACTCTGTGAGTGCCTGGGCACCCTCCTTGTAATGCCAGCCTTTGTTCCGGAGAAGCTCATGAACCAATGCCTCAAGAATGTGATCCAGCCCTTCTGCTCAGCAGAAGAAGGGGCAGCGTTTGGACTTGCTGGCCTCGTCAAGGCGACCAGGCAGGGAAGTAAGTAGAAGAAAAGGGGGAGGGGGAGTCTGGGGCCCAAAAAAAATTGTGTACAAACATGGCCGACAAGATTTTCCCTGTCGCAAATTTCATTTTTTTTCCACGGTGGTCACTTTGGTCTGGAGGGGGGGGGGTCCAGAGGGGGGGGGGGGTACCCCCCCTCCTCCTGCGGTGTACGGCCTTTCTAATACTTCCCTGCAGCCAGGTCCCTTTGCAGATTGGTGTGTCTGGAGGGCCGGGGTTTCCTGAGGGGGCGGAGTTCCCCAGGTTGGCGGTTGGTGGCGGAACGCCGGCGGGTACGCACAGGCATCGGCGTTAGCCGCAGCCGAATTAGCCAACTAGCCGCAGAGTTGAAGGAAAATGGGGGAAATGGGGGGAAACGGGGGGGAATGGGGGGAAATGGGGGGAAATGGGGGAATTTGGGGAATTGTGGGAAATTGGCAAAAATACATTGTGGGGAGTGTAGAAAAAATGTGTGAAATTGGTAGGAAACGGGAGGAAAATCGGAGAAAAGTGGGACAATTTGGGACAAATTTTCTATTTTTCCCAGTCCCATTTTCCCCACTTTTCCACAACCTCGCCACCTTTCCCTCAAGTTCCTTTGATGAATTTTGCCAGCCGAACTAGCCGACTGGAAAAATGGGTATTTCGGGACTGGCCATTAGTGGGACATCAGCCGATTTTTCGGCCAGCACCGATGTCTGTATGCAGCAAAGGCTTCAGGTCGCTGATCCACAAGATGGGACCGACCTTGGAGCCTCGCGAACGGGGCACAAAATATCCCCCACTCCCCTGACGTCATGTCAAGGGGCGCATTAACAGTGCTTCCAGCTCCTGCGCCTCGACCTCGGGCTCCAAAATCCTCTGGGCTCGCCGATCCACTGCTTCAAATGGAACTTCATGGGGCTCTGGCACACAGTGCTCGCCATCCCGCACCACGTACCCACCCGCAAAGTCCCCACAGTTCTCGCCATCCCGCACTGCATACCCACCCGCAAATTCCACAGTTTCCTCTTCGCAGCACTCAACTGCCTCGATTCCCTCGTCATACCCACCCGCAAATTCCGCAGTTTCCTCTTTGCAGCACTCAACTGCCTCGATTCCCTCGGCGTGCGGCTGCCCCACCGTGTCTTCCAGAGATGAATCCGCCCGAAGCAAATCTTCAACCCCAAACTCAGCCACTTCGGTTTTCCCGAAGCCACGCAGGATGTTTTCCAGCTTCAGCTCTTCCTCTTTCACGTTCTCATCCCATCTTTCGTTGCCCTTGGTGCTCGATGAACCAGCAAGTCTCTCGGCAGGTTCCGCACGGGTCACCGAAGGGTCATCCTCACGTACAAATGTCGCCAACTCTTCCTTTATGTCTGTGGCATCAACCTGCTCAGCCTTGGTGTTGTCCACCTGGTTGCAGTCCGCGAGTGCCTCAGCAAACACATCAACCTGCTCAGCCTCGGTGTTGTCCACCTGGTTGCAGTCCGCGAGTGCCTCAGCAAACACATCAACCTGCTCAGCCTCGGTGTTGTCCACCTGGTTGCAGTCCGCGAGTGCCTCAGCAAACACATCAACCTGCTCAGCCTCGGTGTTGTCCACCTGGTTGCAGTCCGCGAGTGCCTCAGCAAACACATCAAGCCCAGTGTCAGCGTATTGCAACTTCTGCGTGTTGATCCTCGGGGGCAATGCTGGGGCTTTCTTCTCCGGGCGGTTGTATTCAGGCAGCTCCTGCATCCATTGCACGTCATACCCGGGGCGCAAAAATTCGGTCCGCTCCTGATCCGACAAGGGCTTGAATGCCTCATGTGACGAGGAGTAGTCGGAAGCATCATACGTTGGTGGCACCAGCTTTGAACGCCATGACCGGTCCAGGATATCCTCTTTACTCATTCCCATCCTCAACAGCCTCTGAAGGAAGAGCTGCTCCTTGGACACAGGACCGCTCACCGCCGTCCTTTGCTCCTCCGCCATGTCGGCCTGTGCGGCATCAATGGCCTGGCTCAAATGGCACTGACTTTCCTGCAGCCGTCGCCAACAGGGGGGGCCTCGCTCCGGGAGGGCGCAACCCACGCGAGGGATTGGGTGGGCCCTGGGGATGAACGGTGGGGGGGCATGTCGCGGGTGCGATGCCGTCGCGGCCAACGGCGACGACGACAACGACGGGGCTTCGGGGGCACTCTGCACCGCAGCCTCCGCAGCGTGCGACATGACCCCCTGTCCTGTGGAGGCGATGGGACCGGGAGGGGCGACATCCGCCTTGTGGCGCTTGCTTTCAGGGTCGCAATCAGTCCCGGACTGGTGCGCCCGCTTCAAGCCTGAGCGTGCCTGTTCCGTCTGTTGGTGCAGCGTCAGCAACGTGCGGAGGTGGTCCATCATGAACCCCAGATAGGCGTCGATGTCGGCGAGCTTGTGCAGGCGGCCGGCAGCCTGTGGCAGGGTGGACTTGCCAATCTGGAAGAGCATCTCTCGGAGCTCGTTCACGCGCTCCCGCACCGTCCCCTTACAGGCGCCGAACACTTTCCCCATCTGCTCAAACTCCGTGGCCTGGATCACGTCGCGCTGTCGCCTGGGGGCGTTGCTTGGAGCCACCTTGTCGGCTGCCGCTTTGATCGCAATGCACATTATTCCCGCAGCCAACGCTTGTGGTTTGCGGCCGAGACTCAATCTCGACATCTGCTCCTGCACTGCGTACAGCGCCAGGGTCCACTCCTGCAGGAATTGGTAATGGGCCGGGGGGAAGCGGCTCACAAGCGGTTCTTCGCACAGTTTTGCCTTCAACAGCGTGGGCACGCTGAGAGGGTTCCTGTTCACCTGGAATCGACCTTTCTCCACCATGGTGTTGTAGCGCTTTGAGCAGGCAGACTTCTGCTTCCTCTTGTCCACGCAAGGCATGGGGCGCACAATGTCGTCCCAGGATATGGGAAGGCTTCGGCGGCAACATTCGATGTAGATGCACGCACCGATGGCGGAGTCCACGAATGCTTCTCTACCCCACATTTTGTTCTCCCCCACCACATCTTTCAAGTTGTCGACGATCTTGGACATGATGCCATCGCAGTTCGGCGTGGGGCCATGCGGGTTGTTGAAGATTGGTGCGAAAACTTCTCGACAAAGTCGATCGCAATGCGCCAAAGCTCGCTCTTTCTTCTGCTCCATATATTCTTCCTTTGATTTGCTGCTGGAGGTCACTTTGCGCATGTACGCATTCTTTGACTGTCGCCCTGCATTGCTATCAAATTCGTAATAGGAAACGATTTGTGGCTCTTGCTGAAACACGAGACCACAAGTCGTGCACACCAACTTCCCCTCGTCTTCCTTGGGCTCGGTTCCTCCACATCGAGGACAGGCCCATGAGGTCATGCTTGCACTTCAGAGTTCCGCTTGAGTGTTCGCGGCCATTATAATTCTCTCACAAGAAACAACTATTGCACACAAGGCCAATAGTGGCTTACCACCAGTTTATGGCTACACTACATGCCCCTTCCAACAAACAGCCATCCTCACCAATGCTCCACCCTAAACCTCGTAATGCATGATGGCCGCGTTTTAGTTTCCGCAACGGGCGCACACTAGGCTGACATGGACATTACCAATCAAACAGGACAACTCTAAAGGAGGCATGTGAAAGATTCATGTACATTCTTTGCTCATTCTGCATCAATACCCAAGATTCCCAAAAGGCATGATACGGCAACGCTTCAACATGACCATTTCAACAAACCAATTGGTTCCACAACGCAAAGGTTTCTCTCCTACTTTGCGTGTTTTGGAAAGAGTTGCTTCCGCAGATTCGTCCCCATGTTGGCTAACTGGTCCACCTCTATGTAAACTTGCATATCCGCATATTCGGCGCGCGTGCAGGCCTGTTCCAGTTCTGAGTGTCACCGGACTCCCCTTTTTTTCGGCTGACTCAAAGTGTTCAAGTTGAGTATTCAACCCGATTCTGGGAAACACGGGTATCTCCTCATGATACACTGGATCCTCGAGCATGCCTGGGGTCCAAAGGCAACGACCCAAAGCTCACGTGTATTCTCTAGACATAATCTCTGACACAATACAAATCGACGGTTCCAAAAATGACGGTTTCACCGGGTAGTGGTGACTGCGCAGGGGGGGGGGGGTTGGCACAAGGGGGGGGGGGGGTTATATGTCTCAAACCTGTATGGCATGCTCCCAATTGAGACAGTTCTCGGTGTCCCAGGATCCATCGGGAGCACGTAGAGTTTTGGTCAATGTTTCGGCAGCATGCCCTTGGGGGTCGGGTGAGGTTTTGGGTTGGGTTGGTGTCTGCCACACCTAAAAGCAACCTGTTTCCGGGGTATCATCCGGGGCATGTGGTAGTACCCTGCCCTCTTGCGCAGGCAGTGCCGAAGGGGGCGTTTTCGCACAGCAGGCACAGCGTGCACAGCGCCAATTATTGCGCTGTTTATCCCGGAACACCCCTTGAAAACCACCCACCTACAGAAGCATGCATGATCAATTCAAAACAGCCTGGGGTGCAGAATTCAGGACCCTGGGACCCGTGGCAAGCATCAAAGTTGAAAAAAAATCCCCGGTGTACCACCAGGGGCTGTAGGGTGCAGAACTCAGGACCCTGGGACCCGTGGCTACTGGTGGTGGAAAACAACCGACTTTTCGCACAGCGCGGGCACAGCGCACGATGCGCCCCCAAAAGCACTGAAAATGACGGTTTCGCCGGGTACCGCTGACTACACAAGGCGCACGTGGTACAAAACCTTTACAAAGCCGTGACCAGTCCTCCGTACCCCACAGTGTGTCTTGGCACAAAGGCAAGCACAAATGCAGCACCAGAGCATTGCAGAACTCCAATATGACAAATTTCGTTGCAGTTTCTCATTTGATGGGCTGATGTGGTGAGAGGGCATTATTTCTGCACGGGCTCAGAATCACACCCAGTGCCCCACTTGTAAGCATGCCAAACAACCGCACATTTTTTTTTGTATTCCGACACTGGTAAGTTCTGCCGACAGGCAACAGTGTGCGTAGGCGCCATGGCCTAGGAGTATGTACAGTCAGAAAGGCTTAGCCAATGGAGTGGATACGGATGAGGTATTTCCCTGTAACCCAGGGAATCCAGCGGGGGCGCCTGCCCATTTAATACTGCACATTGTATGTAGGAGGTGAGACCTGCCGCGACCCTAGGGTCCACATCTGAACTGAAGAAATTGACGGAAAGACAAAAAAAAAGAAAACCAGGGCATGAAACACAAGAAGTAATCGCACGGAGTTGAAAAACTCGCATGTTTCTTGAACTGCATACGGGGGTGGCCTCATGAAGGTCAAGTCGCACCCCGCGGCGACCCAGTTAGTTGTATGACAGAATCATCAGATGACTCCCAGATAGATGATCCTGTGAGATGAATAACATGGGAGGGGTGCACGTCAGTGCGTCGCCTCTTTGGTGTATGTGAGCCGGTGCCTTGCGAGCAGCGGCGTTTCAGTTGCAGCACCCGGAGCTCTGCCCTCTCTGCTTCCAGGTATTTTTTTCTTTCACGCCAGGCCACCTCCTCCCAGTGTTTTGTGAGGGTGGCCCAGTGGACCCACCGTTGGTCCAGGTGATAAGCTGCGTGCGCACTACAGCACTCTGAAAAATAGGCACGCCGCAAAGATGCCGCTTCTTCCCACAAAGCCCGGGTAAAGGACAGCAATACATCTTGCCACATAGCACGTGTGTCACGGGCAGCCCTTCGAAAGGAAACATGGTAAAAATCCTCCACAAAGGTCATCAACTTACGAAGCCAGTGTTCATGCCCTCGCATATAGTACACACACATCGTTGCCCACGCCACATATTTCTGGTGGGACATCGAGACCATATGCAGGGTGGCCCCGCCGATAGTAGAGACTTGTCGTTGGTATACTCCCCACAGCACGTGGATCAAGGAGTGTGTTGATGTGTACGA
Organism: Eutreptiella sp. 'Long Island Sound 2002'; assembly: GCA_964036045.1. Classification (NCBI taxonomy): domain Eukaryota; phylum Euglenozoa; class Euglenophyceae; order Eutreptiales; family Eutreptiaceae; genus Eutreptiella; species Eutreptiella sp. 'Long Island Sound 2002'. The sequence goes on along the minus strand of OZ038396.1, from coordinate 4,601,429 downwards.
CACGGTAAAGGAATGGAAAGCAAGCAGGTCCGTGGCCATCCTCTCTGTGCGGTGGAGAGTGCCCTCTATAAAGGAGGAACGCAGCAGAAAACGAGCCAAACGGACAGAGCGCATCCATGCCGTTGTCACCTCACGTCGCCATGCATTGACTTTGTGGGAGAGGGAAATAATGACAACATGCTCTCTAGGTTAGGCCTGCAGATCCCGGCGCATATTCATCAAGAGGTGATTAAGATGGGACAGTGACTGCATGAGATAGATACCTGTTCCTATATGGCCTTGTGGGGTTGGGGGGGGGGGGGGTTGGTGGCGGTCGCCAAGCGTGTCGTGAGGTATCGCTGGACCTTGGCGTGCACGGGGGGTTTGACAACAGGTATCAGGCGTAGCAGAGCGCACGCATTGGATTCAGAGTATGGTTGCAAAAGGAGCCAGTCCACCCATCCCTCCGGAGGCCGGGCCGGGCGCCTGCGTCCCAGGGGTTTTTTCTTTGGCATAGGGGGCCGGTGGTGTACCTGCGAGCGCAGAGTGCTGTCGCTTGGATTGGGCTGGACCGCTCGCCGGCAGAGGGCAGTATACCACACCGGAGTGCTATGAGACGGGGTATGCTTTGTGTTGTTTGCCACCCTTGGGGGCATAGGGAGGGACACGCAGGAGTATGACAGCATGGGCCATGTGGTACTGATGACAGGCGATTCTATATCTAAGTGCGTGCAGCCTGTCACGGGGTACAGTGTCAATTAAGGACTGTGGGACACGCAGTTTGGAGATGTGGTCTTAGTCCTCCGCGGAGGCCGTAGAAATCCAGGGTTGGGCTAAATCACTCCAGGTGTCCCATGCGCGTACCCACTCCGTAACAAAAACAGGCCGCCATGCATCGCACTGGGCTAGGCGTGCATGTGTGGTTCCTCTGTGCCATTTCGAGCACAAGGGGCACAGCACTTTACAACGTTCCCAAGGGGGGGAGCACCCAGACAAGCAGACAAGCGGACGTTGCCCCACACCCATTGTATCCACATGTGGCGGCGCACACCGCGCAGCGGCAGCCATATTGTCCAGTGCAGGCCCTCATACTTGGTGTAGGGGCGGATGGCCGCAATCCACTTGCTTGCAGGTGTTGGCGCCTCGGTTCCCCCACTGAAATGCTGGGCGGTGTCTCAGAGGGTGTGCAGAGGGAGGGGGAGAGTAGTGGCGAGCTTCGCCAGACGGTCTACTTCATTATTGCGATGTATGTCATCCAATTCCTGCGCATCACGGCCTGCAACAAAGTTGAGTTGGCATAGCCGCCCTTGAGGAATGATATCGTGATGAAGACCACCATGAACACAAGGATAGTCCCGACCACGACAAGTTCGAGTTGGCTAGAACGGGCCAGTTTGCAATCAGCCTGAGGAATGATATCGTGATGAATACCACTGTGAACACAAGGATAGCCCCAGCCACCGACGAGGTCGAGTTGGCCAGAACGGGCCAGTTTGCAATCACCCTGAGGAATGATATCCTGGAAAGTACCACAGTGAATACCAGGGCTGCACCACCCACCGACAGTGTGGAGTTGATATGCACCCTCAGAAACAGTTTCTCCACACACACCAGTGAGGGAAGGGAAAACACCAGGGCCACCGTCACAGCAAGGGGGGTTGGGACTTCGTTCCATATACTGGGCCTATAGGCGCCGCTTCATCACGAGCATGCAACACACCATTTGTGTGCATGCCCCGTTGTTCCCGTACCCCTTGAATCAGGCAGTACCTCGTACACAAGCCCCCATACTCACATATGTCACTCTCATGCAATGTCTGGGGGCAATCCCAGGGGTCTCCATGACACCCATTCAGAGGCGGACCGGATCTCATTGATAGCAAGGACACGGAAGACGGCCGCCTGATTAGTGCACAAATGCCCACTGTAGGCCAACTTGAGATCGCCATAAAGTACGGGTCCCCAGCGCAGCTGTGGCGCACGTTGGACCATGGAGAGGTTCCGCGAGGCCTTTCCCGGAGGGTCATATGCGGGTTTGAAACCTACACCAATGCTCAGGTACCAATGGGACAATCCTGGCACAGTGATGGTAGCAAACTGGTGGTTCAAGCTACCCACCCCAATGTGACGGAGGGCCCCGGGGCAGGCATGGCCCTCACCTGCGGGCCATTGCAGGTAATTGCCAGGGTCCATGGCCTGCAGACCTCTTATCGGGCAAAGCTGATGGGGCTCTGTGTAGCGGCAAGCCTTGCTCAACCAGGCTCATCCATTACCCTCGATAATAAAGCAGTTGTTGACCATGGCCCCTCTGAGCCCCACAGGGAGGCATCAGACATGGATCTGCGTTGTTAGGCCGCGACATTGCTCCGAGACAAGCAAGTCACGGTGAGGTGTATTCCTGAGCACCGGACAGCCTCTTGGTGGCTGGCGTAGCCCTCAGAGGCACTGTGGCACGGGCCCAAATATTGTTCCACAAGGCAGTCATAAACATGAGGAGAAAGATGAGGCACACCGATACACTTAGCGACGTCACTCGGCAGCTGGACCGCTGGGGCCGGACTATCGGTCGCCCTATGTGGCACAAGTATGCACGCAGTGAGTCACCGGTGTCACGGGGAGATATGGTGTCGTGCGAAGATCGAACCGTATTAAGGTCGCTGTGTGACAGGCAACCTCTTTCAGAGTTGCTGTGCGATAGACAACCGATTGCAAACCAGTGATTGGGGCTGTACATAGAGACCTATTCTTCTCTCACGGCACGGAGTCTGTCCGTCAGCAAATCGGAGATGGGGATGGGAATATGGGATACGCTGACCGGCGGCGGAACGGCTGCAGAAGTTCGTCGTCTTGTCCCCCGTAGTACTGGGTAACTGTGGCGCCTGGTACATCTTGGAAGTCGTGGAGGTGGATTGCGTCCTCTTCATAAATCCTGAATTTGAAATACTGTTGGTAGTTTAGCAGGGAGTCCACGTACGGGGAAGGAGGCGGGTGCTCCACCAGTCTTCTCACTCGCTTGCGATGCTTTGTGGGTTGGGTCCCTTGGCCAGGGAGCAAGTGCTTCTGAGGGTGGCGCTTGTGGGGCAACGTCTGGGGCATCTGATATCCGGGGCCAGGCGTCGTGTGCCACATGGAAGTGCCAGTGGAGGGGACTGCTTCTTCGAAACTCTGCATCATGTTCATAGGTGGTGTTGCATACCGCGCCTCCTGCATCCCCCCTTCACCCGAAGTCATCGCATCGGTAGGGGGTGAAGTTTGGGCCATGTGGCTCCCGGAGCCAGGCGTCGTGGGCCATGTAGAAAAATTTGTGGGTGGGACCGTTTCTTCGCAGATCTGCGTCATGTCCATGGGTGGTGTTGTGCACCACAACTCCTACATCTCTCCTTCACCCGAGACCATCCCATCGGCAGGGGGTGAAGTTTGGGCCATATGGCTCACGGAGCCAGGCGTTGTGTGCCATGTAGACAAGCTGGTCGGTGGGACTGTTTCTTCGAAGGTCTGCATCGTGTCCATGGGCGCTGTTGCGTACCGCACCTCCTGCATGTCTCCTTTGCTGGAGGTCATTGCGTCGGCAGGCGGTAAGGTTCGGGTCATGCAACTTCCAGAGTTTGGCTTTGTGTGCCACTTGGAGGTGCCGGTGGACCAGACGGTTACTGCGACACTCTGCATCATGTCCATGGGCAGTGTAGGACACCACATCTCTTGCATGTACCCTTCACCAGAAGTCGCCGTGTCAACGAGGGCGGTGAGACGAATGTGGCATTGGGGGTGGGCTTGTCGACATGCCGCTACTTCTCGTAAGAGCTAGGTGGAGTCTCGGCAGTCCCGCATGGGTTGTTTCCACTTGGTCCAACGTTCGTCATAGTGAGCATTGACGTGTGTCTCCGTGTAAGACTCCAGGCAGGGGGATAGACCTTGGCTGCCAAACAACCGCACATGCCCAGCAGCAGCTTGTTCGGCTGCAGGTTTGGCAGGTGCCCTAGCACGTGTGGATGCACGTTTAGGGGCAGGTTTGGGGTCAGGTTTAGGGGGAGCCCTTGCACTGCGCGCGCATTGCGCGCTACTTTTACACTAGGTTCCCCCCGAAGAGACCCTAGGCCCACCCCTTCCAAACGCCCCTAAATTCAGGTCACCCGAACTACTGTAGCTGAAGACAAATGCAAGCTACCTTCCCTCCACATAAGACATCATGCCAAATGCGGAAAGCCATGAACAGCGATGGTCGCAACCCCAAATGTCCACTCTCAACAACACATGTCCTTCTTTTTGTTCAATTGTCCACTAAATACAAAATCAGAATGAGCAACTTTTGTGCACAACATGACATATTTGCTGAATTAAAGCACCGTGACATTGTCACATGTATGCGTGTCAATGCAATCCGTACAATATTGCAACTGACACTTGTCACACATGGACATCTTCTCAGGGTCGGTCTTGGTGCAACAAAGGGCACATACATCCCCATCGTCACCCACAACATCCTCTTCATCATCGCCCTCTTGTGTAGATGCGGCCCATATAGGTGCGGGTACATGTTCCCATGGACCATATGGAGGGTACCGTACTTGTCTTCGAATCAAAAATTGTTGCAAATGCAAGAGTACACGCACAAACGCATGCAACTCACTACCAAATCCCCTCCATATGTTCCTTACAATGCCCCAATGCCACATGCTACAAACAAGTGCTCAACCCGTGCCCTATAGAAACCATGCACATCATTGTATTCCTTTTGGCGCCGCGTCAAAGTCTTTCGACCGATAAAGGGTTATACCACATGGAGGTGTCCCTTGTATGCACCATCCATGGAGCTATGCCTTGCCATGCCTTGACCAAAAAAAGTTGTGCCTTGCCATGCCTTGACCCAAAAGACCTATGCGTGGCCATTCTCTGGGGACAAACTCAGAATTGGTTGCCTCACCCCTGCCCTCTCAGGGGCCCCCAAACAAAGGGGGACGAAATTAGAATTGGCTGCCTCACCCCTGCCTTCTGGGGCCCAAAAGAGGGCGGAAATGCCATGTCATCCCTGCATTCTCGGGGTCCCCAAACAAAGGGGGACCAAATCAGAAGTGGCTGCCTCACCCCTGCCATCTCAAAGGCCCAAAAGAGGGCGGACGTGCTACGTCACCCTTGCATTCTCAGGGATCCCCGAACAAAGGGGGACGAAATCAAAGTGGGTGCCTCACCCTTGCCTTCTCCGGGGCCCAAAAGAGGGCGGAAACCCTACGACACCCCAGCATTCTCGGGGGTCCCCAAACAAGGGGACACAATCACAAGTCAAAACGTACACCAGGGGCAACAATGATGCCCCTAGTATCTCAAGGTATGGGTCTGTAGTACGGCCAAACGCCCAAAGAGTTGCACTGCGCTAAGTGCGCCCCCTTAGGGGCAGCAAAATCCTCAGGCACTAGGCACTTGTCATCCACAAGGTCTTTGGTCAAGTACAATTTGTCGCAAACCCCCAAACACCCCTGTCAGCCTTTGCCCACACAATGTCCATGTGACAATCATCATCCTTTGTTTTCTTCTGATCAGAGCTGTCAGACGTGTCACTGTCACTATTACTGTCTCGGTCACCATTCCCATCACATTCCCCGCCATCAGACTCACTAGAGCTGGCAGAATCAGAAGAATTGGAACTACCGTCAGTACCAGGATCCAAGTCTGAATCGAATGTGATGGCGACAAAGCTGTCGCCAAGTGCTGAGGGGCCAACGAGGACACCGTCTGCCATGTGCCCAGTGGACCGCCTGTGCTTTGGAGGGTACCCAGGTGGAAGAAAAGACCTTTGGGACTGCAGGACACACAAAGGGAATGGTCCTGAAGTGAAAGCATACACTTTCCAGCCATAACATCTGCACAAAACCATACAAAACAAACTGAAAACCCAATCGGGACGGTCAAATCAACGGTTCCAAAAATGACGGTTTCAACGGGTAGTGGTGACTGCGCAGGGGGGCCTCAAATGGTCAGGTGTGGACCCGCCACTCAGCTCCAGCCGCGCCTGCCTTTCACGGCCTTCATTGCCTTCTCAGTTTGTTGCGTGTTCGACTGGCCATTCGAATGTTCACTGGCTCTCAGTTCTCATACCCGTCCCTCCCTGGATCGGGCAAGGTCCTGAGCCTGGTGGTTCTAGGCTTTATCGCCGGGTCACACTGGGCTATAGGTCTGAGATTGGGTGCAGGGGGGGGGGGGTTATATGTCTCAAAGCTGTATGGCATGCTCCCAATTGAGACAGTTCTCGGTGTCCCAGGATCCATCGGGAGCACGTAGAGTTTTGGTCAATGTTTCGGCAGCATGCCCTTGGGGGTCGGGTGACGTTTTGGGTTGGGTTGGTGTCCAGCACCAGTCTTGCCGCTACCTGGAGCACCCCTACCCCGTTGGGGTGGGCCTGCCACACCGCGGCCTTCATTGCCCACAGTCTGAACGTATTGTGAGCCAGTGCCAATGAAACTGCACTACACGAGTGTCTGAGTGTTCCACGAATGGGGTCAGGCGCAAGGGGCTTCGGGGGGGGGGGGGGGGCGGGGGCAACTCCCACAGTCCCGGTTCCAAATGGACGCGGCTGCAGCAGGTGCAGTTCTGAGTCCGCAAGGTCCAGATCAGCCTGCAATCGGTCAGACCGTTGTTGGTTTTGTTGCCAACAACACACCCAAAGACTGATGACTCATCCAGCAGCCATCATCAGACCACCGAGGACAAGCGCTCCGTCCCCAGTCTCTTCAGATTGAGGGATCACCGTCCCGCAATTTGTCTGTTTTCGTTTGCTGTTGCTGCGCCGGCGGAGACATTGGAACGGGTGGACGGAGCAGCGCTGTGGTGTAGGATTGCACGCTTGATTGGTTGCAGTTTAAGGCGTGGGGTTCTGCATTGAACAGACGGTTTGCCACGTGCTTCCAGGTGTGCGGCCAAGGCTCATCTGGTGTACTTCCCCCTCCGTAGCACACCAGAGCAACCCCGTGAATCGTCAAAGGCTGTTTCCGAATTACCACCGGTGGCTCTCCAATCACCAACCGCCGTCGAGGCCCCATCGCCGACTGTCAGCCCCCATCCCCAAAATGTGGCCCTGGCCAGCCCCAGCCAACCCACCGACCGGCCCACTCATATCACATTTTCTTTGCGACATGTTCCAAAGGGGCCCGACATTCAACGCCGGTCGTAGGTACTGTGCCCAGCCCCCCCCCCCCCCCCCCCATCCCCCCTGGGCACGGGAGGGACGACTTCGCAGGTGATTACACAACTCCCCCGCCAAAAAAAAAAGCAGCAGTGCGCCGAAGGCCCCTTGGGGTTCGCCGAGGGCGGGGTACCCCAACATATACTTTAAAATGATCGTCGCGCGGTGGTGGAGAGCATGATACCAAAATGGCTACGTAACCCCCGCCGTGTCGGGGGAGAAATGAAAAGCAAAAAAGGTGACACAACTTACAACAAACACCTTCGGCACCACCGTTACTATGGGCCAAACCCGGCCAATGCCACAGGGGCGGGGGGGGGGGGGGTTCATGTACGGAAACCGAGGTCATCCCCCCGTGCCATGGGGGACAACTCTCACGAAGTCATGACCTACAGGCCACACAATCGATACGAAACAGAAAATCGGATGAAAGCGGACTTGTGGGTCCCAGCTTGCACGCTCTATGCCTGGCTCCTCCTGCCCGAATACCCAGAAGCTCGAGAGTGGTGAGTGGGGTGGGTCAGGGGCTCCGGATGAGGCACAATATCTGCGGACTGCACCTCTCACTGCCTCAGGATGCCACGTATCTCAGGCGTTTCTGCAACTCGGGAGGTGAATTATTCCCAAAACAAAACCAGGAGATGGGGGTGGGGGGTTTTGCGGGGTCAGACAGACTGTAGAGACACGGACGCCCGCGCACCGCACTCGCGACACCAGCACCAGGAATGAGGTCAGTGTTGGGCTCGGGCCTGTCTGGTTGGGGTGAGGCCGGGATCCCACGTGCTTCGTGCATTCTTTTGACGTTTGGTTCTCTGTTCCGCTGCATACTCCGCTGTTCCTTTGCACTTCAGTTGTAGGGCAGCATCAGTTGTAGTCTCTTGAAGTAGACAGTCTTGCCCCTTGACCTTTGATGATTCCCACAAATTGCATGTGCATGTAGCAGTTGATGTGCCATATGGTATCTGTATGGTGTTTATGCGCCTGATCTTGTCAATTCAACTTGAATGAATTTTCCTTGACCCCGGCTAATCTTGACGTCATTTTCAGATGCTGATATGTTGCAGCCAATTTGAGACCATGCAATGCTCGCGTCGCAATGGCATCTGATGCGAATGATGTGTTCCCGTTTGGGCTGCACAGGGCTTGCCTATCCAGGATTTGCCTTGCGGCGGTCAGGACGTGGTCGGAGGTCACGGGGGGGCAACTACAATCGGTCCGGATGCGACCCACCCCCCAGCTATCTGTCAAAACTTGCGGTGGGGGTATTGGCAGCTCGGCCGGGGGGGGGGTCCCAAGGGGGGGGGGGGGGCGCACGACCCACTACTACCACACGCACACCCCAAGGGGGCATGTGTGTCTGGGGGCATGGGGGTATAGAGGTATGTATGCGATAATAGCGATTTCTCGGAAGAAAGTCTTAAGGGTCTTAAGGACCAAAGGCATAGTAACCCCTTCAACTAAGGATGGGACTTGGCGCCATTGGCGCCATGGCCCCCACACCGCTATCTTTCAAAACTCGGGGGGGGGGGGGTGCTGGGGGGGGCGGGTCGCATACAAGGACCGGGCCCGGCCGCCCCCCCCCCCCCGTGTCGGAGGTGCGGCACCACCGGCTGGGTCCAGCGTGCCCGTGTCGTTGGCAGGTTTGGGGTCAGGTGGGGGCGGGGGCATGCCCATCCGTGTTGGGTGCATCCCACGGCGGTGAAGGGGGTGTACATGCAACACCCTTTGATGGTCCGCAGGCCCATGGCATGCGGATGGCCCGTGCAACACCCTGCACCGGCTGTTCCGGAGTTCGCTTTATAGGGTGTGCGTTCGGCCCAGCACTTTGCGTCCTCCGCCCAGTCCTTCTGCCGGGATCCACCACCCGATATGACCAGTAGCAGGAGGCCCAGACAGGAAGAAAAAATAGGAGGTCACGGGGCACATCTTTTCCAAACAGACGCTGGAATGTGTACGGGCTGCGCTGGGTGGGGGGGTGTTTGGCACAAGGCCTTGGTGGTTAGCTCTGTTAGCCTGTGGCAGCGCCTATTGGCCTCTCGCCCTCGAACCTTCTGCTATGACAAGCAGGCAGGGTGCAGGGGGGGGAGTGGGTCCGCCTCATTGAGGTGGGCTAAGCGAAGGTGCAGGTGGCACCTTTGGTAGAGTTACCCTGTTTAACACAGCCACCTACCAAGGGCGACTGGAGTGCAACCACCGCAAAGCACATGACGTCAAAGAGGAGTGGGAAGGAGGAACAACGCAAATTGGCGTGTGAAAAACGCACTGGCGAAACGCACTGTCGGAGAGAGGACCTGCTGCCTGTCTGCCTTTGGGCCTGTTGTCTGCATGCAGCACGGCATCAAGCAAGTGTTGCTGATGACCGACCCGCTATGCATTACCGGCATGGCCATAAAGACCCGGCGGGGGAGAGACTCCTGGTAGGTAAAGCCTCATGAAGGTGAGCCTAATTAGTTGGCCGGGGGGGGGGGGGGATAACAGGGTCCTGGTGGTGGGGGGGGGGGAGTGGTGTGGGCTAAACTGAAAGTCTGGTGACAGGCTGAAGATAGGGGTGGGCGTTGACTGGGCATGGAGGTGGGAGGTGCACCCCCATGCAGATGGGGATCAGGATGCAGATGGCGATGCGGATTGTAATGGGAATGGGTGTTGCAGAGGCAAGGGGATGGCTGGGACTGGGTATGGGGACAGGAGCAGCGGAGGGGGCTGCAGCGATAGCAGCACCAGCATGGGGGTGCAGAGAGGGGTTAGTACAGGGATGGCAGTGCCCAGGGTATGCCATAGCGCCCCCATCTCCCCAAGCGACAAGCGACGAGTGACACCAGAGGAACCTGGCAAGCGACAGTCAGGAAACACGGTGAACGCCGGGGACATGGCACTCTAGGAGCTTTGTCTGGTGGCTGCTTTGACGGATTCCCTCCTACGCGAAGGATCCCATCACCGTGCACGGGCGGTCTGTCACACATCAACTTGTACGACCAGCAAACGGTTGTGGAAAACGCACGGCAAACAACGACAATGTCACTGTCACTGTCACCATCGAACAAACCAACTGTCGCTCCTGGTATCCCTGAGTGCACCAGGCGCCCATTGTGCGCCCATGAGGCGCCGATACGAAGCCAGAGCCATCCCCATCCCATTAGGCGCCCCCTATGCGCCCCGGATGCGCCCATTAGGCGCCCTCTAGCACCCCTTAGGCACCCAGGCCGGCAGCCAAACGCTTTTGGGGGGAGGGGGCCCTCCCATCTCATGGTTTACCCCCCCCTTCGGACCCCCCCTTCAGACGCCCCCCCCCCCAAAGAGCCGGATGCGATGGGAGGGCGCCCCCGCGCCATAACCAAATGGCGGATGCCCCCATTATGCGCCCATTGGACGCCGATGATGCGCCCATCAGGCGCCCATTAGGCGCCGAGACGAACCCAGATCCATCCCCATCCCTCTTCTCGTGCCAACCCCCGGCCAGTGCCCTGACTGAGAACAAGCCAGACGGTTGACATGCGCTGATCTCCACTGCCGTCCCCATTCATCTCGTGCTTGGGAGGCCCCCCCCCCGGGCTACTTCATGGGGCTCTGCGTCGCAGGGCTCAGGTGCTCCATGCTGTTCAGAGCGGAGGCGCCAATGGGATGCAGCTTCGGGTTTCGGGCGCGGTGCATCGCGTGCCCCTGCATCGCGCCGAACTGGGGGGTCCGGGGGGGGCTCGAGGGGTCGGGGCTCCCGCGCGGACTGCGCCCGCCTTTCGGCGGGGCCGGCACGGGGCTGCCGCCGCCGCCGCCGGCCGACGACGGGATCCGGTCGACCGCGAGCGAGGGGACGACCTGCGCGGCGCCGCGGAGCCCCACGCCGGTGGCCATGGGGGAGAGCTGGAGGGTGGCGGGGCGCATCTCCGGGGCCTTGCGGACGTCGCGGCACGGCGACAGGGCGGGCCTGGCGTGTGCCTGCTTGGGCCCCGGGCCCCGGGGGATCAGACCGGGGGTCTTGGGGCTGGGGCCCGTGCCGCTCCAGCTCCGCATGAGGTTCGTGGTGCTCAGGAGGATCTGGTTGCGCCGCTCCAGCAGCGCCTTCCGCTTGGCCATCCAGTTCCGGATCTGCTCCAGCCGCTGCAGCTGGGCCTTGGTGGTGGGCCGCGCCCTCTCCGGCCCGCTGTCCGCCCCGCCGGAGAGCGGGCCGGACGGGGCGCTGTGCGGCGAGCTCCCGGGCAGCGCGCCGAACTCGTAGTCCTGCAGAATGTTTGGGGGGGCCACTTCCCTCGCTCTCGTCCCTCCAACCGAAGACCCCGAAAGACCACCCTCCCGCCCATCCGACAAAGGTCCAGGCGCCTCAAGGGGTTGTGAATGGCCTAAACCCCCTCACCTATTGAATCCCGCTGGGGGCATAAATAAATCAGGGTTGGCTGGCTGGCCAAAGGGGGGGATCATTAAAGGGGGGGGGGATTATGTGACTCTTTTGCTGTGCACCAGGGATAGGGCCAAAAACGGTGTCCCTGGTGTGCCCCAGATCGACTGAGCTTGCCTGAATGTGCTGCACACCTTGGGTATGTAGCACAATACTTGTCCCACCTCAAAATTCGAGGGTTGGAAGACTTTGTGTATGACAGTGATGATGCAGAAATCTCAGATGAGGATGAGGATGCCCTGCAGGATTTGCCTTTGCACAAGGGGGGGGGAATTATTCGGGCATTTGAAATCATCACTAAAAGGGGGGCATTATGAGGGAGGGGGGGGACTATTAGGGGTGGGGAGTTTAGTCGTGTTCCGACTTGAAAACGAAACGGCACGAGCCGCACGACCTACTTGGTTTGATAGTGACGACCCTCAACATGTTCAGGACTACAAAAAGGGGAATCGGTGTCAAAAACGCACAATCCTCTCAACAGCAAGCGCTATAAGTGAGGGCAACAAGGGGACAAAACTTCAGGGTCTAAAACCTGCAGGCTCTCCCAGGAGCAGCTGAAGTCGTACTCCTGCATGCTCTGGATGTTCTCCTCCCCCTGCGACACCAGATCCTTCAGCGCGGCGCGTTTCCGCGGGGACCCCTGCGAGTCCATCAGCTTTATCACGTTGTCGATGCAGGCCGCGAAGGAGGGCACGGGCTGCGCCGGCTCGGCCGGCCGCGCGCACCGCGAGCAGAGCCGGGGGCCCGCGGAATCGGGCGGCCAAAAGGGGCTCGTCAAGGAGGAGCGGGAGCCCGGGGTCCGGGTCCGGGCGTCGCTGTCGCTCCGCACGGAGGCCTGCGACGTCCTGCCGAACGTGGGGGTGCTGGCCGTCATGGACGCCCCCATACCGTGGAGCACGTGCGTGTTCCGCGTGTTGGGGGTTTCCGGGTCCAGGTCCGCGATCTCCTCTGTGTAGGCCCGGGGCTGGAGCTCCCGCGCGTGTCGGCCGGGGGTCGGCGACCGCCGCATCATCGTGGGGCTGCGCGCGGCAATGCGCTGCGCCAGGGCCTCAGAGGTCGAGGCGGGCCGGTCCGTCGCGTTGTGCGGCCGCCCGGTCTTGGACGGGCCTTCCGTCGGCGGCGGCCCCCCCGCCTGCGGCTCTTCGCCTCCGGACGGGGGAGGGGGGTGCTGCTGCTGCTCCATCTCCTCCATCGCCCGTTGCTGCTCCTTCAGCGTTTGGGCCAGCTCCATGAGCTGCACCTGCAGCAGCCAACAAGCATCGCGCCAGGCCGGGGGTGGGGGTGTGGGGGGGGGGGGGGTGGGCTGGCTATCCGTGGACATGTCCCAGGGGGCGTTGGTGCACAGCGCGCGGACGGGGCGCATAGTACAAGGAGAAATTGGGGATTTTTGCTACAATTGGCAATATTCTTGCCTAGTGGACAGGGGCCTGGGGTGTGGACAGGGGCCTGGGGTGTGGACAGATGTACAGGCGTCGGCCTTAGCCGCAGCCGAATTGGCCAACTAGCCGCAGAGGAGAAGAAAAATGAGGAAAATGGAAAAATTGGGGGAACTGGGGGGAAATGGGGGAAAATGGGGGGAAATGGGGGGAAATGGGGGGAAATGGGGGGAAACGGGGGGGAAAGGGGGGGAAATGGGGGGAAACGGGGGGAAATGGGGGGAAACGGGGGGAAATGGGGGGAAATGGGGGGAAATGGGGGGAAAATGGGGGGAAATGGGGGGAAATGGGGGGGAATGGGGGAAAATGGGGGGGAATGGGGGGGAATGGGGGGAAATGGGGGGAAATGGGGGGAAATGGGGGGAAATGGGGGGAAATGGGGGGAAGGGGGAACAATGGGGGGGGAAATGGGGGGAAATGGGGGGAAATGGGGGGAAATGGGGGGAAATGGGGGGAAATGGGGGGAAATGGGGGAAAGGGGGAACAATGGGGGGGGGAATGGGGAAATGTGAGAAAGTGCCAACAGTGCCTAGTGAGAAATGTAGAAAAAATGTGTGAAATTCGTAGGAAATTGGAGAAAAATCAGAGAAAAAAGAGACAAATTGGGACAAATTTCCCATTTTACCCTGTCCCATTTTCCCCATTTTTCCACAGCCTTGCCACCTTTCCCTTGCCTTTGATGAATGTTGCCAGCCGAACTGGCCGACTGGAAAAATGGAAAATTTCTGACTAGCCAACAATGGCCGATTTTTGGGCTAGCGCCGAGGCTTGCATGTAGACTACACTACACCCCCACAATGTTAGACAACCTCGTACAATATCGTACTTCCTCAGGTTCGTGTCCACCAACCGGTGTCTGTTCGGATCTTGTCACCCTCCTTGAGGAACAACTTGAAATGTGCACGGAAGTCTGCATGTATCACCGCGGCACCAAACTGGGTACCCTTTTTGAGTGACATGCACAACAGCACACACAAGTGCACCCCGAATGAGGGCTAGGCATGCAGGCAACTCATATGAATGCACAACAAGGCTCATTGTTACTGGTACCAAGGCACTACTATGCAGCTTGGGCATGGTCCTGTACAGACTTGGTGCACAGCGTGCACACAGCCCGCACTACACTCCCACTGGGTACATGTCCACGGTTGGCTGTCACAGTGTGGACATGGATGCAGTGGATGAGTACTTGTCCCTACCCGTGGACACCGTGGACACCTACCCGTGGCAGGGAATGTTTATAAGGGGCTGGGGGGTTTTGGGGTTTTGAGGCACCCACCCACCCAAGACCAAGCAACCCACCCAGACCCCCCCCCCTCTTATAAACATTTGAGGGGGAGGATGAGGCGCTCTCCCGGGGCTGAACGGCTCCCCAGCCCCACCTGAGGTGATGCTACCACGGCTGCCACTGCTGCTGTTGGCATTGCTGCTGCTGTTGGCATTGCTGCTGCTGCTGTTGGTGTTGCAGTTGTTGCTGGTGTTTGTAATGCTACTGCTGCTACTGCTGCTGCTACCCACAGGGTTCTGCTCCTTCACAAAAAATGCTGACAGGGTCTTTGTAGTCTGCTGGCTTTTCAACCATTTTTGGTGTCGGTCACTTTTGCAGTGCTCACGTTCAGCCTTTCCCACATTGGATATGAGTACTCCACAACCACAGCGGTACTTCCCAGGCTGCTGCATAGCAACAAAATCAAAGAATGAGGTCTGCAGATACACAGGTCTGCAGGCACACACAAAGCGACCAATGGCATGACAAAATGCTGCCAACCGCAGACCGCTAGAACGAAACACAGCTGCAATACCATTGTACTAATTGCCAGATCTGTTGAGATTATCTCCCGTTCAGCTTATTGAGCACATTTGAAATCGAAAAAAAAGCGCCATCAGCCTGCACACTAACATTAAACGGGGGGTCCTAGACTACACACCCACCCACCCAGAGTACAATTCTAAGAGGGGGGAGGGTCCCAGACTTTTCACCCACCCACCCAGGCTGGGGCACCCACCTAGACCCCCCCCCCAGTTAACTTAATTCCTTATAAACGTTCCCTGACCCGTGGACAGGGCAAGGGGGAAGGGGGGGCAGGGGGGAAGGGAGACCCCCCCCCCTCTAATTTGCATCGCTGACCTGCAGCTCTGCCTGCTCCTGCTCCAGCTGCTGGATCTCCCGCGCGTGCTGCTTGGTCTCGTCCTCCAGGATCGCGTTCCGCAGGAGTGCCCCGGCGTCCGAAAAGGACCGCGTCAGGCCGAAGAGGAACTGCAGCAGCTCCTGCGCCCAGGCCCCGTTGCTGGCGCCGCCCGGCCGCGCCGTGGGGCACTCCACGGGCCGCTTGTGCACGCGCGCCACCTCGATGATGTGGTTGTACGCCTCGGCGAGGGCGCACGCGACGGACTCGATGGTCGTCACGTGGCGGTCGGCGACGTGGTCCTCGGCGTCCCGCAGGACCGCCTCGGGCGGGTGCGCGTGCCCCAGCCTCTCCATGAGCTGCTGCTGCGCGTCCTCCAGCAGATCGCCGAGGGCGTCCATCGCGCCGCGCGCGTCCATGGCGAGGCCGTTCTGCTCGTTCCGCAGCGTCTCGATGCGCCCCACCACAAGGTTCGTCATCGCGGCGCAGTTGCCGTGCAGCTTCTCGATCTTGGTCTGCATGCTCTTGATCTTGCGCTCGTTGTACTCCAGCAGCTGCTGGTAGTTGGACTGCCTGCGGACGTCCTCCGTCGAGGGTGAGGCGAGGCTGCTGCCTGCTGTGGTGGGCGACGCGGGGCTGCGGAGCGCCGCGAGCTGGAAGCTCAAGCCCTTGATCTCGTACTGCATCTGGTCCATGCGCTCGTTCTGGGCCAGCTTTTCGTTGACCACCCGGCGGTGCTCACTGCGGCTCTCGACGAGCTGCGCCTGCAACTCCTCCACCCGCCGCCTCAACTTCATCGTGGTGGCCTCCTCCCGTTTCAAAGTCGCGATGAGCTTCTCGGTTTTGGACTTCATGAGCCAGTCGTCCGTTGCAGCGCCGGACTCGAGGTTCGGGGCCGACATGAGCGGAGCGTCCAGCTTGCCGCCCGTTGCGTCCGCAGACAATTCATCGGGGATGCCACTTGCACTTGCCGCTTGCGGGCGGGTCGCGGGCTCGTGCTGCCCAACGTCATTTACGCTCTTCGCCCGCGGCCGGTGCTCTATGGCCTTGCGCAGTGTCGAATGGACTTGGTCAAGAGCAATGCGGGGGTCCATGAAGATCGCTTTGGGGCCGGTGATATTCGGACAAGGTGGACGTTGGCAGCACCTCTTGAAGCGTCGTCACTATGTCACGGTCCATGGTCCATGAATGCCGAAGGGCGAAAACACGAATTACACACTGCGAAAGTGAAGCACTGCCGAGCTCATCTTGCTGTGATGCTGTTACTTGCGGTCCTGGGGCGCTTGTTGTGGCACCACTGCTGCCCCCCCAGGGGCGTAGGTTTGGGTACCCGTGCTCGCAAGTGCCCCTTGATGTCATATGCAGGCCTCCGCACTCACCGCCACTGAACTCGCCAGCTCACCAAACCAGGATTTTGGAGTGCGGAAAAATGGGGGAAACGGGTGAAATGAGGAAAATGCGGGGGAATGGAGAACAGTGGGGGGAAATGGGGGGAAATGGAGGGCGGGGGGGGGGGGGCAATGGGGAAAGAGCGGTCATAGCATACGGGATGTGGGTTGTGGAGGGCTGTGGTGGGATGTGGTTGAGGAAATGGGAGGGGGGAAAAAATGGCACAAAATACGCATTTTTCAGTCCCGTTTCCCCCATTTTTCCGGAGGTTGAAGATCTTCCTTCCCCACAATTCTCTTTGTAACAATCAGCTCACCACACTCACCAATGGAAAAATGGGAATTTTTGCCACTCACCAACATTCACCGCCACGGCGGCCAGTGCGGATGCTTGCATATGGTGTTGTGGCCCTCAGCTGCCCATCATGGGCAATGGCAATGGTGAATGCTGCATGGGCCCACAGTGGCATGCAGCATCCATATTGCGAATTTCTGAAATTGCTTTAGGCATGTGCAACCCTGTGTGGGCGCGTGTGATCAGGCCATTGCTTGAGGGCCTCCAGCCGGGGATCATTTGGAGCCCTGGT